>MU284078.1:0-206022 GCA_022478815.1 Daldinia bambusicola
AAATTATTAAATTATATATATTTATAAATATTTTATTTATAAATAATAAAAATTTAATATTATAAATTAAATATATAATTATATTAATAAATAAAGATTTAAATAATAAAACATTTATAATTATAAGTAATATAATTCATTAAAACTTAATTAAATATAAGTATATTACGTGTAATATATTAGTAAATAAAATTTATATTATAATACATGGTATAAATATAATTATTTTAATAAATATTATAATTATAATTATTTTTAAGAAATTAAATTTATTAAAAATACTTATTATAATTTATATAAATTTATTTTTACTATATAAATATTTAATTAAATTAAGGATAATAAAAGAAAACCATTTAATAATTAATATTATAACATTATAATAATTATATAAACATTAAAAAATATATAATATTTATTGGATATATGGTAAAAATAATTTTACCGATATAATAATAAAAATCTTTTTAAATAAAAGCTTATAAACCTTTATTAAAATAAATACCTTAATAATATAATTATAAAAATAAATAAAAAAATAAAAAAAAAAAATATATACAGATAAAAACCTTAAGAATAAAGTTAATAAATAACGTATAAAATGTATAAACTTTTTATATAAATTAAAATAATTAAAAATAACTTTATTAATTAAAAAAAAAAATTATTAATATTAAAATAAATTATTAATAAATAATTTTTAATTAATTAATTTAACGTAATTACTTTATAATTATATTACTTTATAAATAATGTAATTATTAAAACTTATAACTTTAGTTAATTACTTATATTTTTTATAAGGTAAATAATTAATATAATTAAATTTTTTATTTTTATATATATAAATTAAATATAATATAACTTTAAAAATACCTTTAATTTAATATTATTCTTTACATGTAAACTTTATTTATTTAATATATTTATTAAATAATTTTTTTATTAATATTTAATATTTTAAATAATAAAATTAAAATAAAAAATTTAAAATTTAATATATAAATAAATTATATATTTATTTATTTAAATAATTATATATTATATTTAACATTTAAATTAAATATAATAATTAAAAATTTTTTAATATAAAATTTAATATAATAATATTTATATTATATTTCTCTTTTTTTATTATTATTAATTATCCCGTTATATAAGTATTTTTTTTATTTTAAGCATTCATTTTCCACGGCATTACAGGGGCAGAATTAGTAATTGTGATAGGTAACTAGTGGAGTTATGGTATTGTCATTTACCTAAGGTACACATGTATTGTACGAAGCACAGGTACCTAGTATGTGGCAGGTATTGCAGGTACCTTAGGTACCTAAATTACGATAAATGTTCCTGATAGGCACCCAGCAGATCCGCCTGAACGGTACAAGGATACAACGATACATGCCTAAAATCATTCCCATAATTTTCTTTTCCCTGGCCGAGAAACGAGAAACGAGAAACGACACGACGCAACCTCTTCATTACACCTCACCTCCGTCAACTATCCAACCATCTACTGTCAATTCAGGCCAACTTACGCCAGTTTAAGCCAACTCGGCTTTGGCATCCACACCACATATTACATACATTATACATTACATATCCAAATCTGCAAATCAGTTTCCCATGCGAAGCTAATACTTTCCTCGTTGCCACACCAAACCCTCGGTGTTTCCGACCTTAAGTCCCCCTTTCCCGAGCTGACCAGCCTGTCGGCGCACTCCCGGGCGAAATGAATGCCATACAGCAGAAATGTCGTCCCAAGCACCAGGTCTTGGTTCTCAAGTGCTATCCTCGAACTACAAAGGGGGCCGTCGACGTTAAGCCGAACTCCAGTGAGCTGAGCTATCTTCTGTTCTACGCTACATCGCGACGATCCAAGATCCAAAAGGTCGGCCAATTTCTTGAGAAGAAGACGGCCAGCGATGTATGGAGGGTGCGCATTGGGTATGTTCCCCATCCCCATAATAACATAACGCGAATGATTTGAAATCTATTCCGTTGATTTGGACGTACGCGTGACCATTAAATTACTTATAATTAACCATTGTTTAGAAATGTCCAGGTCACCCTGCAAATACTAGCTGCTCTGATCGAAAAAGCCCCCAAAGACCTCCCCCTATTCGCACAGAATGTCCTCCGAATTTTGGACCTCGTTCTTCGATCCAATGACATCACTATGGTGGAGGCGTCTCTGCCTACCTTTCAGACTTTCTGCGAGCACCACGATGTCTCCTCGCTTATTGCCGATCAAGCCTACCTCCGCCAGTACGAACAAGTTATTCGCGCCTACGCCGCGTTCGCGTCAACTCGGAAGGTCCCCGGCAAAGCTGCAACCAGCAAACCTGTGGCCCTGAGATGGAGAAATGCAGGCTTGGAAGCAATCAAGAGCGTTGCCGAATCCGACGCGTTATCGTCCGTCGCCGGACGTCAGCTCGACGTTATAGTTCCTATGGTCCTTGAGAATCTGTGGACCGATGACGAAGAGTTCCTTAATACTCTATCACAGCGTGTCGAGGAGGAAGAGAAGGACGACCCCAATGCCTTGCTGCGACGGAGAACTAGTGTTTCCACTATCAAGACAGCAGACAACGGAGGTGATGCGAACCCGATAGCCATTTCGGGAACATCTGTTGATATCGACAAGCTTGCCGAAGAAGATACCGGTGTTATGGCTATGCAATGCTTGAAGCAGATATTTGTCATACCCAACAGAGCACAGATAAACGGAGCGACGGCAGCGCTGCTCAAATTCATCAAAGAGCGTGTTCAGCAGAAGGAGCCGGTTGTAATACAATCCGAAGACGGCAGTGGACGCAGCCATGGTTGGGCAATCAAGATCTTTGAACTTGCAACAAGATGGGCACCAGTGCAGGACCGCTATGTTATTATGATTACTACTACCGATACGCTCCTTCGAACCGCCCCGACCGAAGAGAACATGGCAGATCAAATCGTACTTACCGCCATTATCGGGTCTTTGCTGAGTTCCGATATCAACTTGATTGGCTTGAGTGTTATGGATGTACTCACCGGGTTGATACAGCATATGAAGAGGGTTTTGAAATACTCGAGCAGCTCAAGGGGTAGCAACGGTTCCTCTGGGGACGAGAAGCCGCCTTCGGTTACCGATCTCTCCCACATTTCGATACCGTACAGAGAACTTTTGACTCGAATTCAGCAGTCGATTGGTAATTTGGCGACTCATGTGTACTACGCCGACCAAATTTCCGACATGATTTCCACCATTCTCTTACGACTTAAGCCTCATCCAAGCACGGCGGCGAACACGCCACCAGCCCCGGAAAAGACGGAAGGCGTTCCCGGAACTTCCGCCGGAAATGTCTCGGATGACCAGTCTCACCTCGACAGTTATTTCGCGTTAGATCTGGCTAAGACTACTGCTCTTCGTGCAATTAAATCTATCCTTCTCGTTGCCAATCCGAAAACGAAGGTTAGCGGAAACGTCAGTCTGACGAGAAATAAAGTGCCTATTCAGGTATGGGAGGGTACGCACTGGCTTCTACGCGATCCAGACGGACAGGTCCGAAAAGCGTATGTTGACGCTCTTGGCACCTGGCTTGACCGGGAAACAACTAGTTCTGATTTAGTGGCACGAGACGACTTGGGCCAGAAACAACGAACGAGTAATAGAGAAGCACCATCAACTAATATCGCTCGTCGAGCTGTTTCGAGTGCCTCGGCTCGGGATAAGCCTGCTAAGACTGCTCGATGCCGCTTCTTACAGCTTCTCCATCTCGCCATATATGACAGTGCTCGGCAGTTTGTGGAATTCCAGGCAGATATTGCTCTTCTTCACGTCTTATTGACTAAGCTAGTCAATAAGCTCGGTGTAAACGCAGCCAGGTACGGCGTTCCGATGATATTTCGGCTCCAGGAAGATATTCTAGAAACAGAAACCCCTGCAGCGAAATTCCATCTTGGATGCCTTTGCCATGGTTATTTGTGGGCCTTGAGTGAGCACTTCGAGTTCGAAGCATCACCAGTCGGCCGAGCGATTCACAACGAAATTGTCCGGAGGAGGAGCAAACATTTCTGGGTTGAAGGTGTTCACGTTCCGACACCGTCACTAGAACTTTTGGAAACACCAGGCTCGCCTAAAACGAAACCAAAAGTGCCCGCGCGCGAAGTCGAGTCGGAAGCATTGTTGCCTTTTGACGACCGCCCTGGACTAGTCGAGTGCATATGCGCGAGCTACAAAGAAAGAGCCGTCTCTCCTCCTTCCAGCCCCTCCCAGTCTCCTGGCCGTTCGTTCTCACATCCAATTCTAAACTCCACAATGGGCGCTATACCACCGGCCACCGAGGAACACGAGCTACCGAACAAATTCAGGGAGGAAATGCTAGCGGATTGGAACCGAGAGGCTGCCGTCCTTGCGCTCCAAGCCGAGAGCAAGTCCGCTTCTCTTAATGGATCCAAAGCCGGGACAACGGCTACCAAGGGAAACCATCTTACTGTTAATGGGCTCACATCTAACGGCTACGCCGCCAGCAGACCAGAATCTGCATATGCTCGTCAGAACAACCTGCGTCCTACTTCACGTGCTAGTCATGCCGCTGCCTTACGAAACTCTAGCGCACAGAGTCACGGCTCCGGGAAGACTTCCTGTAGTCGAGGTTTCGTCGCTTCCGTTGACCAGCTCAAATCGGTTTTAACCGGTGACGCAGCTAGGCCTGCCACGTTCCAGACATTACAAGAAGATGGCGACAGCAGTGATAGCATGGCGAGCTACGAGTATTCACCATCGGAACTTTCATTCAACCCGCACCATGCAGATGGCGATACTAACGACGCAGGCCTTACACGTTCGCGGTCAAAGTCTCGGGAACGAAAGGCGTCCGGAGATTCGGGAGGTCCTCTGACTTCTCATCCTACGGAAGGTGAGACGGAGGATGAAGGCGTACCTCCAGTACCGCCGCTACCAGCAGACTTGGTGGGGAAGTCGCCTCCACCTGAGATCAACGTTGAGCGGCTTGCCAAGGTCTCAATCCAAGACTATGGAACGAGGGCTCAGAGGAGCGTCAGAAGTCGAGGAGGAGATGGTATCCTTTCGAGCCATTTTTCGAACGCGGGGGCTGCCAGCATGGATTTACAAGCGATGCTCAAGGGCATCGATAGCAAGTCTAAGCTGAATACGCTCGGAAATCTGACAAAGCCCCCTTACTAACAGTGTACATTGCACCGTTGCTCATTTGTATCGTCTTAACTATATTTAGATTTGTTGGGTGCGCAAAAAAGATCGAAGTTCTACTCGAAATCTCGTAATGGTATTCTCAGGGGAAGAGTCAAGTTTGCGCGGATGAGGTGTTGTATACCATTAACAGCGAGGAATGTTACAAAAGGGGGGAGTTTCGACAGCATGAAAAGAGGAGGAAAATGGCAATAATGGAAAAAGAATAACTTGCGCGGGGCAACTCTATCTGAGATTAACACTTGGTTGTATATACTACTTTACACGTCCTTTTTTTTTTTTTTTTTTTTTTCTTAACTTGCGCCAGTCTTTCGTTTCTATTTTGTTCTTTTTTTCTTTCAGAGCGGTTGATGATTCGGGTTCCTTGGGGTAGGGTGTTTTGTTGGCCATCTGTTATGAAGTGCTTGGGCTGATTAGCGATAGAACGAAAGAGAGCATATCAATTAAAAAAAGCGAAAAATTTAGACAAAAAAAAATGGCAAATTGTTAATCGTGGGATAAGTGTATAATCAAGTGTGTAAGTGTTTGTGTGTGTTGCATAGGTGATACCTCTATATAGGTAGTATTTAGAAAATGCCAATCCAAATCTGATTGGTCAAGTTAGTATCTGGCGCATTAAAGCTGTTGCATAATCGATAAGAGACTATGCGTAAATTTCTAAGGCGAATCCCACTTCTCGATGTCAACCGCAGCTATAAGTTCATACACCCTACCTCACCTCTTATCCTTAGCAATTTCTTCGTTAAGAGTATACCAAAAACACCGGCATTTTCCTACATAGGTACCTAACCTATACCTTCCAAGATGAAACCGCCTTCTCGAATAGCGCTGCCATCGGCGGTGCTTCGCCAGCAATTCCAATCTTCACATCCTCCCACCCTAACAGCACCAGCAACCAACCTTCCCTTAAGAATAACAATATCCCGCCAGCGACAACATCAACAGCAACAGCAACAGCAACAGCAACAACAACAACGTAATATCCACACCACTCCCCCCGCGCCCGCCACTGTCTCCCCCATCCACGGCACCGGCCCGCCCCCCGAGCCCCCCGTCCCCGCCGCCGACAGCGCCACCTCGCGCATCGAGCGCCGCCGGAAACAAGCCGAGCTCCTCGAGCGCGCGCAGGAGATCCGACGACAATCCTCCTCCTCCTCCTCCTCCTCCTCCCCTCCTTCCTCTTCGTCGTCGTCATCGTCGTCGTCGTTGTCATCGCTATCCGCCGCGGGAAGGAAGGCCCGCGACGCGAACCTCCTGCGCAAGCGCTTCTGGAGGGACGTGCACGTGCGCGAGGTCGACGGGGCGTACGAAGTGCACCTGGACGCGAGACCCCTGCGCCGCCCGGACACCAAGGAGGCCGTGCGCCTCCCGCTCAGCAAGCCCCTGCTCGCGGCCGCGCTGGCCGTCGAGTGGGACGCGCTGGTGTCGGCGCAGCAGGCGACGCGGCAGCACCTGGTCCCGCTGACGAGCCTGGTGTGCCGCGCGCTGGACATCGCGGACGACGACGACGCTGCTGCTGCTGGTGCTGCTGGTGCTGGCTCCGCTATTCGCGAGGGGCTTGCGAACATGCTCCTGCGGTACCTGGACACGGACTCGCTATTATGCTGGGCTCCTCCGGCAACGGAACCGGTGGAAGAAGAAGGAGAGGGGGACACGCTGCGGGACAGGCAGAAAAGGGCCGCGGAGGAGGTCGTCGGGTACTTGACGCGGCGGGTGTGGCCCGGAGTGGCGATCGAGCCGGTGCTCGACGGGGAGAGCATCGTGCCGCGGAGGCACCCCGAAGTCACGCGGCAGGTGGTGCGGGGGTGGATCGCGGGGCTGAGCGCGTGGGAGCTGGCGGGGCTGGAGCGCGGGGTGCTTGCGGGCAAGGGGCTTCTGGGGGCCGTGAGGTTGCTGGTGGAGTGGAGCGAGGGGCCTGTGGGTGTTGGGGCCAGGAGTCACGAAATGATGGAAGGGGAGAAGAGATTTGGCGTGGAAGAGGCGGCTAGGCTGGCGAGTATAGAGGTCGATTGGCAGACGGGACGGTGGGGCGAGGTCGAGGATACGCATGATGTCGAGAAGGAGGATCTTAGGCGGCAGTTGGGGAGCGTGGTGTTGCTTGTGACGGGGACGGGGGCGGGGAGGAAGTAAGTCCTGGGAGAAAGGGGGGATAGGACGAAGCTAGATGTATGTATGTATATTGTAAATATATGTGCCTACGCAACGACAGGACTGGTTCTTGAGACTTGTCAATGCCGTATCTGGCGTTTTGATTTTGTACTTGATATGCTAAATACTCTTTGCCCTTATATTTCGGGTTCCCTCTAAACAGTTATAGTAATATGGTATGCATTTTCGGCGTTAAAACCACAGGGGCATTTACTTTTAACGTATACTAGCACACGGTAGGCGACTTTTGATCTAGTTCTAATAATAACCTAAGTGTTAATGATATATATTTTATACCATTATAATACTAATAGTCATGTTTCTCCAAAATTCCTATAGCAATTAGCATGATTTATGTACACTGCCTTCTTATATGTATGTTATTGTTTAATTCAACGATATAAATATAGCAATGAACAAAGCCGGATAGTTTACCATGCTAGTATTCAAAGTAGAAAGTATAAGAAGGTATAAGTCACTGCATGAAGTTTAACGGACGGACAGTATCTCTTTATCGCGGGATATTCGTAAGACTTAGGCTTGTAATACGCCTTAAGCTACATGTTGACCACTTCGGAACTCGCCAACTCCAGGCATTATGTATTACCCTTACATTTCAATACTTGTTATAATATATGGCATAAATTATACGCATCTAACGCTATTTAGTGTATAAAATGGCGTCCGCGATTGTAGGTGCGCAAGCAAGGGTTATACAAGACGCCGCGAGCCGAAGCTATACAGCAATCTCTCTCTCGGTCATCAGAAACACTGTATCTTAAGCACACGGCTTATTTATGCCGATGGCATCATTTTAGTATCATACGCGAGTTTGTATGTTGAATAACTTTTCCGTGTTAGATACAGTATGTTGGTGCATGCTTTACTCCGCCGTGACGGAAGAAACACCCCTGCCGTCGGAAGCCCAGAGCTGTCAATTATACTAGTGGGAGGTGAAGCGCGGATATGGAGCTTCTAACGGCGGAATTGACATCTCATATGATCAATGCTCGCTGACCCTTATGATTCTGATCTGTTATGGTTCTGTGATTATTTTCCGACGATGCCGTTGGTGGTGTCCTTAACCTCGTGTTTTGCTTCTCCATAGGTCGAAACCCCGTCACGGCGGAATTAGACACCAGCCTAGTATCAACACTTCTATGCTACGAAGCAAGCCACCATAATGTGATATTTGAATTATAAAATACCCGTCTCTTCTTTATTTTCGACTTCCAATCAAGCAACAATTATTCGCATTGTTTAATAGTCCATAGCTTGAACTACGGCAATGTCGGTCCAACCAACCTCACGGGAGCTCTTCGTCTTCAACGAAGGCAAGACGTTCATCGAAAACATCACGGTCCGCACCGACGGCACGCTTCTCCTGAGTACATTCGAGAACGGCCGCCTCTACTCGCTGGACCCCAAAGCCGCTACTCCAAAAGCCGAGCTAGTCGCGGAATTCCCCGGGGTAAATGGAATCACCGGAGTCGTTGCGAACTCCCCCAACGTCTTTACCGTTACCGGCGGTGACCACAAACCATACCGGTTTACCCTAGGATCCATGAAAGTGTTCACCGTCACTCTCCCAGGCCCCGGCCAACCCGCTGTCGTGAAAACCATAGTCGAGGTCCCCGACGCCGAGATGCTCAACGGCATCGCGGCGCTGCCCTCCCGGCCCCACGTCGTGCTCAGCGCCGACTCCATCCGCGGCCGGATCTTCCGCTTCGACACGTCGACCGGCGCCGTGGACGTGGCCTTCTCCGACCCGGCCCTGGAGCCGGACGACGCGGTCCCGCTGGGCGTCAACGGGATCAAGATCTTCGACTCGCACCTGTACTTCGCGAATTCCGCCAGGGGCACCTTTGGCCGTATCCCCGTCGGGCCCGACGGGAGCAAGGCGGGAGATGTCGAGATCATCGCGCGGATTCCTGAGCCGCCGCAGCGGAATAATGCGTACGACGACTTCGATATAGCGCGGCCTAGTAGCGGCGCTGGGAACCCTACGGCCTATGTCACGGCCCATTTGAATAAGGTTTACTCGATCGACTTGGTGACCGGAGAGCAGAAGCTTTTCTTCGGGGGAGGGGATAGCAGGGCCCTCATACACCCGACGAGTGCGGCGGCGGCGAAGGATGGCAAAAGCATTTATGTTGTTACCGCGGGTTTTGAGGATCTGAGCGGGCCTGCTAAGGGGCAGGTCGTGGAGATTCCGATCTAGCGAATACTGGGAACTATAAGGAGTTAAATTGTATATTTCGTATTATTTAACCTTAGGAAACGAATACTGTCGAACATATTCAGGTTTACATTCTAATAGCACATCCCGTTTAGGTAGTTAAGATATCTTTTCCTAGAATATCGCCTGTGCATTCGGTGGCGACGATACACCACCCGGCATATTCAGAGGCATGGAAGTGAAGAAAAACGACCACCTATTCAGCTTCTTGCAGATCTCAGATAGTCTCTCTAAGTCAAATAGCTCGCCTGGGTAAAGGGGTCAGTTCAATAGCTTTATAATAAACGAACATTAAACATACCGATAGGCATACCCCATCCAGCAAGCAGAACATCATGCAGAAACAAATCGCCCTGCGGCGGATACACCTCCCAGGACAGCGCGTCCCCCGCCACCGCCGCGAACCCCGTATCCCACAACCACCTCAGCACCTCCGTCGTAGCCTCCACCCCCGCGTGTTCCGGCGCCCGCGACGCAGCGTACGCCGTCTTCGCCTTGACATCCATCCCGCCGTCCCACTCCCGTATAGCGCCGCTCCGCACGAGCAGGATGTCCCCCCTCTCGAACACGACACCGTGCTCGCGCGCTATGGCCAGGATATCCCGCAGCCGGATGGCGTGCGTCGAGAACGCGGAGTACCCGATGTCTTTGCCGGCGGCCCAGCTCGCGTAGTCGACTAGCACCCCGCGGCCCGCGATGCCCTCGCGCGCCCAGTGCTGCGTGCCGATGCGGTCGCTCGACCGGTCCAGGATCTCCGCCTTGGTGGTGCCGCCGTAGAATACGCGCTCGGGTTCCTGTTCCTGCTTCCGTTGGTCGGTCGGAGGACCGGGGTGTTTCGCGCTCCAGTGGCGGAGACCGTCCCATTGACTGCTTTGCTCTAAGATTGCATCGTTAGGCGCCTTCGGTAGAAAGATGTTTACCCAATATAGCAAGCCCCTGATATCATATAAGGGGTAGGTATGTACGCAGGTTCCCAGGTTAGGTGCCTAGGTAGGTAGGTAGGTAGGTAGGCAGGTAGGCAGGTAGGTTAGGTTAGGTACTTACGCGGATTCATCGTATAAATATCGTCAAACGCAACGCCCCCCAAAATCGGTGCTATCTGATGGCTACACGGTGACCTCCCTAGATTCGGGTACTCTAGCTTCCGCACGTCCCAGTTCAGCCCGATGCGATGGCCCGTACGGATCTCTTGCGCCGCAGCCTTGCGAACTCGCTCCTCTGTTAGGAGCGCTAGGCGCCCGAGGCCTTCCTCGTGGCTTCCTGGTTCCCCGACCCATACTTGTTTGGGATTCGGAAGCTCGTCGAACTTGAGATCCATGGGGGATTTGCGTTCGGACATAATCGCTAGGTGCCTTTTTGTGGCGAAAGTATGCATGGGAGAGAGTTCTGCGAGAGCATACTCTCGCCCCAAAAAGGCACCTAAGCTAAGCCAGGTATCTCCCTATATAAGCGATTGCCATGTTTATAGAATACATATATGCTATCGCTTTTATACCCGGCTCTTGACGGTCTTATTGCGTACCTTGCCCCCAAATGGACGTGTTGATCGACGGCCACAACGTATGCTGCAATGGTCTGAGTAACATCGTGTTATCCAATGACGTCTACCCCTTGATGTCATGCTGACCGTGAGACGTATGCGAATCGAGGAGAAGACGCAGATTCCCCAACTTCTTTCCGGCTCACTTCACTTGGCGAATATCTTTAATATCCCCCTCCCGAGGCTGTCACTCATGTACGTTAGTAGTGACGGTTGCCGGAAAAGTCGGCATATGTATAGTATGACTTAGGTGATTAGGTAGATACGGTTAAGAGGTTGATAATGGATAGATAAAAAATAACTTGGCAGTGCTACCAAACGAGAAAGAGTGTTAAGATCGCTATTGACTGGTTTAGTCGTCCATGTCCTAGTTGAATAAGGCTACATACGACCAGTTGAATCTACAAGAAATACCCAATGCCAAATCCCCACCCCATCTTTTTCTACCGTTCAAAAAAGAAAGAGATTATCCCTTCTAATGCGCCGAGTCCGCGCCACCTATGCTGTAGGCGCGCGTAGTTTCATTATATATGATATATGTACACGTTGAAGTAGTCAGTTAGTGAGCTTAATAGGTATGTAAGTGAGCGAGTGTTTTCACGCAGCCTTCGTATCCTCCATAGCCACCGCCGTCCCCAATTTTCCATCCACGCCCGTGGCCGTGCCGTTCTCGCCGGCCCGCTTCCTCAGGACGTTCTCGATGAAAGCCTCGCCGGCCTTATAGCTGCTCCTGACCAAGGGGCCGCTGGCGACGTACAGGAAGCCCATGTCGAGCGCGCGCTGCCGCCACATCTCGAACTCCTCGGGCGTCACGTACTTCTCGACCTTGAGGTGGCGCTTCGTCGGCCGCATGTACTGGCCGAACGTGACGACGTCCACGTCCGCCTTGCGCAGCTGCTCGAGCGCGTCCATGATCTCGCGCTCCTGCTCGCCGAGCCCCAGCATCATGCTCGTCTTCGTGATGATGCCGTCCCGCCCCCGCACCTTTTTCACGTGCTCGAGCACCTGCAGGCTCGTCTTGAAGGTCGCCCGGCGGTCCCGCACGTACGGCGTCAGGCCCTCGACGGTCTCGACGTTGTGCGCGTACACGTCGAGCCCGCTCTCGGCGACCACCGCCACCGAGTCCAGGTTGCCCCAGAAGTCGCTCGTCAGGGCCTCGACGAGCAGGCTCGGCTTCTTGGCCTTGATCTTGCGGATCGTCTCCGCGAAGTGGTGTGCGCCGCCGTCCGCCAGGTCGTCGCGGTTGACGGTCGTCAGGACCACGTACCCGAGACCCCAGCGGGCGAGGGCCTCGGCCGTGTTCTCGGGCTCGTGGGGGTCGAGGGGCGGGGGTGCGCGGCTGGTCTTTACCGAGCAGAACCGGCACCCGCGCGTGCAGGTGTCGCCCATGAGCATGATAGTGGCGGTGGCGGCGTTCTTGTTGCTGCCGCCCCAGCACTCCGAGATGTTCGGGCACCGGGCCTCCTCGCACACGGTGTGCAGGCCCAGCCCGCGGAGGTCCGACTTGATCTTCTTGTAGTTGTCGTTGCCCGCGGGGATCGGCGTCTTGAGCCACTCGGGCAGCCGGGTGATGGTGCGCCGATTCGACGCGGGCCCGACCTCGGCGGTGCGCAGCTCGTACGCATCGCTAGCGGGTAGAGGGGACGACGACGAGCCGCCTAGGAACTCGTCGAACGAAGCTACTGTCGTGTTTTTGAAGTACGTCGGACGTCGCGATGGCTGGCCGGACGAGCTGATAGCTGGCTCCGGGGTATTCGTTGGGACGGTGGCGTAAGAGCGAGAAGCATTCCGAGAAGCGCTCGAGATAACACGCTGAACAGGCGCCCGCAGGCGGTTCAGCGAGGCCGACGAAGATGCCATAGTCGACAACAATAACAACAAATCGCTATGTCGGCCCACAAGAAAGTCTTCAAACAGAGTCGGTATTGGCGGATAAAGTAAGAGATCAAAAATATTAAATAGGTAGGAAGTTGAGATAAAATAAAGCGACGATATCGATTGATTTGATTGATTTGATTGATTGATTGATTACAATACAATTAGAATCCCCAACTTTTTTTTAGGGTCCCCGCTATTGGTTGTAAATCCCGCCCGCCGGATCGGTTAGGACCGGAAGGTTATTGCTTGCTTATCCTTTATCGGAGAATGCAGCTGGCACCAGCTGAGAGAAATCAGGGTCGTCTTAGCTCTCTTTTAGTTCTTTAACATCCGCCAATCACCAATGTCGTCATTTACAAATTAGGAAGGCATTAGGTGAACAGAAAGACGGATTTTGCTATGATCTGGTGTAGTCAGTCCCATATAAGAGTAAATTATAAGATGTATATAGGTAAAAATTGTCGGCTGGAGAGACTTGTACAGATAATGGTTAAAAAAAAAATTTTTTTTTCAGACTATGGAATACTGTGAGAGGGTTGTGAAGATATTCCCCAGATACGGGCCTGAGAATGGAAAAAAAACCACAGTTAAGCAATCCTCAAACTGGGATTGTTATACATGAGATATAGAGATTCACGAACTATTCCCTCAGTTTCAATGAAGCCCATAAGTGCTGCTCGTAAGTTAGCTTACACGTTGATGTCAAGTGAGCGCTTATTTAGCGCTTTCAAAAGTGTAAACGCGCTCTAAACTGTCTACTTGATGTTATAAGTTAAAACGAAAGAAAACAGTGATCTGAATTGTGAATGGTATAGTAATTCTAACCATGGTCGTGTCCTTTACCGTATCGAAATAGGTAGATAGATAGATGCCAGCGAGATTTTGATCATGGAGATTAATATATTCGGGTCTCAGGCCTAACTACTCAGCGCTAAGTGTTCATATTCACATGTATAAAACGCAAGGACAAAATGGCTTCAAAGATTATATTGAACTAGCTTTTAGTAGCATCTTTCTCTTCCGCGCAATGCGCTGAGCTAGCAGCCCCTTTTCCTTTTCCAAGCACCAGAGGGAAATCCTGAAGCGACAACACGCAAAGTGTAAACGTTTTTTTTTATTTTGGTAAGATAACAGTCAAAGATCAGCAGACCTCTTCACATATGGTGAATATACGATGTTTTCAGATTAAAAATACCATTTCCTCCTCGTCCGCAATTCCACCTCAGGCCGTTCTCGCTCGGCGAGAGTTCAACAACGGGGTATCTCAAGACAATACGAAGGCAGAAGAAAGTAAAAGATAAAAATCAAAGGGTATGAAGGTGCCTCCGCAGCTCCTATCTCGTGGCTCATAACCGAACTCCGTGATAGAACGTTAAAAAATGGGTATTGTTTTTGAAGTGAAGATGCAAGTCCAGCCGGCAACGCATTCTCGATCTCGGGCGGCCTGCCTCGGTCCCAAACAAACGCCCAAGCGGCAAATAGGAATATATAAGATCTTGCAGAACTGTAACCAGCCTCGAGGCTGACAAGGGGTATCGGAAGGTAGTGAATGGTCATAAATGTGTGCGATAAGAAGGATAAGGTCAGCTCCTTCGGGGTCTGCAAGTCCATCCGCCTGGGAAGAGAAAGACGCAATAGAACGATAATCACAATCGACAATGCGATGTGTGCGATATAACATGTTCGTCGAGCATATATGTTGCCGGTCCATTGATACATTAAGGGGGATTTACGAAAAGATATAAAACGGCACCAAACGCTCCGCACCAGAAGAAAGGTCGAGGAGAAGTAATGAGGGGAAATGGTGTTTCATTCGTGATAATGGCTGAGACTGGAGAGGATAGGCGATGGTCAACGAGATTTTTAGGCTTCGCGGCTGGTTGCTGCCACTAACCATTTCGAAAACCATTGCCTTGTCACATAGCGTAACCAGATAGAGCTGAAAACGAGGTGTGCTGATTGTTTGACAAAAGAAATGAAGTGAATGGCGCTCATATCGAACATTTAAAATAGACGCTGTGAAATTTGCTTTCCTCGTATCTCTCTCGCCGCTCTTACGGCGAAGTTGCGCATCGCATCGCGGCGCAAGGTTACAACAGCGCGGCGACAATAATACCAGCCAGACCTGCAAGCGCAACGGGCGCAGAACCATGCGACGCGCCGCTGTCGTTGTTGTCGATAGTAGGGCTGACAGTGGGCGCAACAGTTGTGGGCGTACCATCAGAGCCGGTAGTCGTCGTTGCTGTCGTCGGAAGAGCAACACTCGAAGAAGTGATATGAGAAGAAATAGTGCCGGTGGGCAGATAGAAGGAAGTCGAGTTTGCGCTAAATGAAGTGAAGACACTTGAAGTCGCAACCTTCTTAATTGTGATGTACTTTGTCATCGTCATGGTAGACGTGGTGGTGGAAGTATCCGCTACCGCCAGCAAGGGCAGCAGCGCGGTTGCGAGAATAGCTGAGATCTGCATTTTGATATATATTTGAGTAGAAGATCTGTAATTGGCGATGTAAATTGGCGATGTATACGATAACAAGCTTCCACAAATATTGATATTCTAAAGGGGAGCCGATCTCAGTATGTGACAACTCCACTTCTAAATCGCTTTCGGAAATCCAGTGCGTTTCTCGTTATAAAATCGTAGATACTAAGATCAATGCGATGAGATATGTGTGATTTAAAGAATGGTAGTGAAGTGAATACTCGCTACTCGGGGGTAGGTTTAAGACAAATCTTCGTGATATCGTGAAATGGACTCTGCCAACGAAGCCCTGTGAGTTGGAAGAAATGAGCGCGCGCGGAAGAAGTTGAACTCGCAAAAAACAGCGAGAGGGTAAGAGTGAGGGTATCAGGTCGTTTAATGAAGGAGTGAGGGAAAAAGGGTGTGGTCAAAGGAAAGCGGGCGGGAAGCCACGATCGTTCCTGGGGACCCTTGTTGCGCAAATGGCGAGATTAATGGCGGTAGAGAATCGATTCAATCAAAGCAGGGTACGAGCTAGTGTTACACCTATTTTGTACGCTAGTCTACGCTAGTCGGCTAGGGACCCCTGGGGATATAGGGCCAGCAAAGCGTCAATATGCACCAATCATCAATAGTTGTCGATCCCCATTATTCTCGATTACCTTGTATGCTTGTCTATTTGTACATATATTCGGTCATTGTGCTAGTCTGGGCACGCGCTCGTCAAAGGGCTACGCACAGAGGAATTGTAAGTTGACAATAAAGAACCTTTTAAACAACATAGCATTTACCTCTATCATCTATATAGTTCAAAGTCGTATTGATCGGGGATCTGGACATACAGGTAGCTTGTATAACAAAGGGATTTATGTCTAAGAATATGCATGCTGATACTAAATATATTAGAGACAAATTCAATAAGAGGCGTAAGGGGAAGCGTTGTACAATACAATACCTTCTGAGGTCTAGGTACTTAGATACATGTACTCAGCAATATTGGAAGCTCCGCGAGCGATTCACGACTGGCGGATTGCGGATCTCATCCTCCGATTGCACAGGGCAACGGAAATTACCTACATAGGTACATCTAGCAAAAGAGACAGGAATGAGCATGGCTCGCTTGGAGACCTAGCGCAAAGGCTATTTGGCTAGTCTACTAGTGTTCCTACCCAGTACCATACCCTTCTATTATGCGTCCCTTGTAGTCCATCACCCAAAGTAGGGCACCTAACCAACGTCTATGCCCAGTTTAGATTATCCATGTTCTTTCGCATTAAATTATCATTATCATAGACTTATACACATGGCACATGAGATGAGTTTTAATAGATATAATAGCGTTGAGAACTCGAGAAGGCTTGGTAGGTTTTATGGGTGTGATAATTAGGATCCTTTTGACGACGGCTATTTTTGATGATGTATGTCATGTCTTCCTCCTTTAACAGGTCCGCTCCTTGCGTTAGACAAAAATTTATTCCCTCATAAGCTAGGCAGACTATTGCTGGCAGCGTCTAACAGATCCCACAAAGTCGGGCGTAGGCCGGATAAGGCATCCAATCCCCCAACGCTTGAGGGGTCTTCATAAATGTTACTAAGATTGCATAATTTCTACCCGACCGGGATTCATGCAGGACGTACGGAATATTAGACCTGATTGGCTGTCACGCTTGGTACCTGCATATTTAGGTTCTCTTCCGTTCCTGACTAAACCCGAATGAGAATTCTGTCAAAAAGATGTCTGTCATTTCTGTCAAAATTCAATTTTGCCCCAGACTGGTCCGAGTTGATCTTCTCCAAGAGACACTATTCAATGGCTTCACGATTTTGCGGAGAAGATCTGCCCTAGATAATGGCAGATACAGAAATCCATTTAACTGCGATTGCGATTGCGATTGCGATTGCGATGACGCTATCATCCCCTTTGCTTACCTGTTTAAATTGTTTTTACGGAATACTCTCGAGCCACTTTGTAATATATTTAATCGCAACTCCGAACTGCGACATAGAACCGCCTACAGCAGTAAATATCAGATCAGGGCGAGAAAGACAGCAAACGTCCATATTGTACCCAATGGATACAGGGCTTGCTAAGAGTACCATCCCATCACAACCCTTTTTGTGAGCGATCATCGGGTTCTGTCGTTTACATAGCTTGGCTCAAACCCAACATCTAGTAAGCTGTTAGCTCTTCGACATGTGTTGCGAACAACAATGCACCACGTCAACTTCGGCTTGTTACTGTAAGATGCGCCTGGACTTTGAGCCATTTCCCATCGTGTCGGGACTGTTACATCTACAACCTATCATAGGGTTCCACGCAGTGCATCCTGTGGGACCTCTGACCAATACTGCGGTGTCGGTGGTCATCACGAGCTGAGTGTTTTTTTTTTTTTCCGCTTCTCTCTCCCGGACCTACTCCATGTACTCCTTGCTCCATAGGTTGTCTTGGTATACTTTGTACTATACTATTAGAGGTACATACAGCACACCGACTCAAACTCACCCGTCTCGGCGAATTTTGAGCTGTCCCGTTTATATAAGCCAAAAAAGGTCCCGCAGCAAGTCTCACCGTCAAAATCACCAGGGTAGCCCTAGTAATTCATTTTCACAATAACCTCAGAAGCATGTCCTATAGCTGAGGATTTATTTCTATTACCACAGCATTTTCAGGGGCCATAGCTCCATAGCCGGCGCGCTCACCTACTTTATACATTTTCGCCGTCGCGATTCCAGTCCCTTCTGCCAAGCGCGATTTTGCCAGACGAGGGACCCCTTAGAAACTGAAGAGATTCAGAAACATGAATGATCCCTGCGAGACGACAGTCGTTTCCAGTAGGGAATCTTTAGGTCGTCAAACTTGCCCACCCCAATGTAATTACCGAGTGCTTCTGGAAAAGCTCACATAGGCAGTTTGCTTGCTGTCGCAAATCTGGTGTATCAGCGCAAACTGAGCATTACATGGATAATGACGCGGGATAAATGGCTTTCTTGATAATTACCACTTTGCGAAGCTTGCCGATTTCGAATCTCCGTTTGTCGTCTGTTTCAACCGGTGTCGTGCATAAAAGAGTGGACTCGAATCAGATTTTGCGGGCCGACAGCCTCATATGGATTGACAAACTGCCGGTTCGTCACCTCAGCTCGTCGCAGATCATCGTCATCTTCGGAAAGTAGGCTCTGTCTAGTGTGCTCCATTATAAGCTTCTTTGAACGTTTTCTCACTTCTCAATATCCCTTCTCGATATCCCTTCTCTTAATAAAAACTCATCAAGATCTCGAACGCTTTTAGCTCGAAGCTTTCTCCAAATGCGTTCAGGTTAAAAGGATGCTGGAACGATTATTATTGTTAATGAAACGAGCTATTAATTTACCTCTTGTATTTCGACTACCAAAAATCATGGCTTGTCTCCTGTCTTCAGCGTCTAGTATATTTAGCAGATGAGCGTGGTCTATTACATACTTCTTTTCTCAGAAATCGGTCCTCAGTGGTATTTTCCCAGATGACAGAAAGGCAAAGCTGCTCGTCGGAGTTAGGAGTGAAATCTCACGTCAAGAGGATTCTCAATTTCTAGCATCACACGAAGCTAACATCGTTACTACTTCTAGTGAAGAGCTATATTCTCATAATATTCTAGACGCCTTTTATCTCAAGCTATGTTACTTGGTATCGCCGCGGAAAGCATAGGCTGTCCCACTAGGTAGTTCTGCAGGAGATAAATCTGTGGTATTTACATCATGCGCGTCCTCCGATGGATTGTAGGAACATTCGCGCTGTTACTTTATCACTCAACTCCAATTAATGGACGATCATGAGTAATAGTAGGAGGGAAAGAAAAAGCGTTTGCAGTAGTCAAGAACCTAAGTGCCTTCAGTGCCCAACTCATCATTTTCGATGTTCGAACAACTAGGTGCGCTTGTACTGGTCATCTATGTTCACGAATCTCAGAAACACGTGGGGAATCTGTAAGTGAAGCTTTCCGTTGTATGAAGCGTATAAGGATGTACTTACAACATTGCAGGATCTCACCATACTCCGTTCCAACGTCAACCAAGTCTATTAAACGTACTTAAGCCGTCCCTTATTAGATATCGTGTATCTCAATCAGCTGCAATGCTGATAGGAATTGCGTTTGATGGGTATTTCAAGCATAGCCCGACAAAGTATGTCAGAACGGCATTCCACTGTAGCCACCCACAAGGCCACCAATTACCGTCAAGCGTGTTCGATATTCGGGAGGGGAAATGGTGACCATTATGCAGGTGACCGGTCGTAGAATCTTACCGGTGACAGACACCAGAAGCACTCGAAAATAGGTATTCTTTCAAGTAATAAAACTGATAAACGCCCAGGACAGTCACGACAAGATGTTGGCAATAAATTGCTGAGAAGTTTGGCTTTGTAACAGACACATTCAGGTCAAGAAATGACGCCTATCACGCCGTGTCACCCAGCCATAACTGGTGCCGAGAGCATCGCGGCGCTCCACTTCCTTCATCCAATTCCTGTCCAGCCGTTATCCAATCCAGTAACAGACGTTCAACAACGCGCAGTAAACTATACTTTACCTTTCGAAAAGGAGCGCATCTTGTGTAGTACACTGGCTTTCCTTGCACATGTAAAGGACGACAGTAACAATATACCCGCAGTGTGCTTAGAAGAGGGCGTCGACGGTGCTTATTTGAACGTCCTGCTTGCTATAAATCAACACAAATACGAGGGAGGGTCCCTTATCCTTGAAGGATTGGAGAGAGAATTTAAGACGATATTTTCCCTCCTCGCTCATGTGGACGGTACTTGACCAAAGCCAAAATTTTCGCGTCTTGTCATGCTAATTACACCGGATCAGATGGCTCATCAGATATAGAGAACGATGTATTTAGAGCAATCATTTCGATGTGTTCTGAGCGAATCCTTTATCGTCTAGGTCTTATCCAAGGCAGAAGGAAAAATTCAAGACGATCAATCCAAAAAGATCTTGAGGTTGCGCTTGAATATTTCAGATGGAGTACGGCCTACAAGAATAAATCTTCTTCTAATCTCACCTTGTTCATCTCCAGGGCAAAAGAAGTAATAAGGCTTGTCGACTCCTGGAGAAAACACCAAAAGCAACATGAGTTGGAGCAATTAGTTGACGGTGTCCGTCACCTGCGAGGAGTCGAAAACGCCTGTGTTCTGATCAGCAGTATACCCAACCAACCTGATATGGGCCCAAGCTCCAGGGACCATCTAATTAACACGATAGGTAAAGTTGCGCGATACCGTGAAGCAGCAAGGTCTCTATATCGGATGGCTAAAAAGATTCCTTTAATCCGGAACATGCGTCTCATGCCTGTCCGATTGTCCTCAGAGGCGTTCAATAGAAATTTCGGCATCGACGCCGTACCAGATCTTGAAGCCACGATTTCACTAGTCGACGGGGCAAGCAAGAAAATAAATCTTGACCGGGTCTGTAATTTATTAAGAATTGGAAAATATCAGGCAGACAGACAATTTACTCAACAGGTACGGAAAACCTTGCAAGAGGCAAGAATTCACGCCGAGATCCAGCTTCTCTATTACTGTGAATTCTACAGGCCGCCAAACACGCATTTACCCCGAGTAGTATGCTCAAGTAAAGATGCCTGCTGGCTATGCAATGAGTTTATCCTCATGTATGAGAAAATCCACACGCCAAGGTGTCATGGGAAGATATACCCAGGCTGGCGACTACCAGCTCAGAGCGGACATGAAAATCACGATTTGGCGACGAGATACAATACCCGGCTTCGGGGTCATATTAGCATAGGTCTGAAAACTCTATTTGGGAGAGGGAAGAAGACCGTGTATCCTGATTCGAATGAGAGTACTTTGCTTTCGTTGGAATGGTCACGCTCGACATTGCAAATTGTGGCACCTTCTTCTCCTGACGCTCCGGAAGCTCCGAGCATGAGTGACAAGGATCCTGAAGAAGCAGTGCTTCCCGCCGAGGCATCAGTCCATGAGTCGGAGGCGGTTGGTAAAGGAAAGGGCAAGGAAATAGCGACAGAAATGGATGGAAGAACCTCTGACGCTTCACTAGTTCACACGGGGAAAAGCACGGAGCAATTGGACGAGATAAGCGTCGCAGAGACTTCGGATCGCACACGGAGCGGCTTGACACTTGAGTTGGGTCATACTAAGTCGAGAGATATTAGGATGGGGAATACCTCTTCACTATACAAAGCAGGCCCCTTAGAGATACAGATCGAATATGCGGAGAGTTCAAGCCCAGAGTCACAAGGCGGGAGGCGGAAGAAACTTGCGTATACTATGGAGTTGTTGTCACCAGAGGAAGTTAAAGAACTACGACGGGGACGGCAAAAGAACCCAATTGTTGACGCAGAGTTACTTGAAGGTGATGTAGAGCATAACACGGATAGAGAGGGGTGCGTATACATCGCGAATGGCGATGCTGTGGTGAAAATCATCATGCAACCAGTAGTCGTGGAATAATGGTATGTAATATCCAGCCTACCTAACCTAGGTACCTACCTAGGTAGGTATGGTTTTTATAGTCACAAGATTATCTACCGAAGGTATAGAGAATGTCAGTTGCGCTTACAGCTCGGTCCTTCTCTGATTGTATGAAATTTCGTAGAGAATGATACTATGACAATAAGGTTTAAACTTCATTAGTACTTAAGACATACGAGGTAGGTTATTCCTGTTTCAATAAGGGGTTCTCCAAGACATCCCATTGAACTAGTGTGTGGAATCCCTAAGCCCTGCCAATAAGACTATTGCGTGTATCTTAAACATTTTGAGGCTATATAAGCCTGAGATCTTCCCGGTTAGAGACTTTGGATAACACAAGAGAGCTTCAAGAAGCTCTTCTATATGGCTGGGTATTACCTGAATCCCCTTAGTATCCCACCTAACTTTGAATTCAGCACTCACTTATTCTCGCTCCCTACTACTTGGTTATCTTCAGTTAGATCAGCCCCTATTTACACCTATCCTCATGATCAAGATATCCAACCCTGAGTAGCGAGTATGTTATTCTCGCCAGCTATGCGCCGCCTGGTATCGGGATCTTTGATAATGTATGAGTGAGGTTATCTACTCCCAGGGGGCTCACACTCCTGTTGAATATGCCAGGGGTATATACAGTAAAAGACAGCTGCTAATAGGTAACTTCTACCACATCGCTTCTGTTTCTACTATTCACTCTACGTACGGCAATTACCACGAGATCTCTCTGACACTTCTTAGTCAAGAGAACTCGTCCTATGCATAACGAAGCGAGACTAAAGACCTAGGAGGGTAGCAGGTAATACTCAAGGTTGACGATGGACTTATAACCTTTAAGGTGTTAGTACCTACTGAGCGGTATCCTCCTGGTAAGTATAAACCTGATATCTAGTAGCTACCCTATGTTGGGCACGTGGGAAATTGCCCCAAGAAGATAACCACATAATAGCCTGCTGATCGATTTCAGTTGAATGCTGGCTACCTACCCTTATAATGAACTCCACCCCATTAACAATGACTAACGCCCAGTGACTACTGGGGAGTAGCCATCCAACCGCGCAAGAAGGGAAAGGGAGGGGGCCTTGGGATTATGGGTTAGGGTAGTCGATGTATAGTCAGTTTCTACTCTCTTGCAGCTATGAAATCACTCGCTCAACCCGAACGTATCGTATCGTATCGTATCGTATCGTATCGTATCGTATCGTATCGTATCGTATCGTATCGTATCGTATCGTATCGTATCGTATCGTATCGTATCGCATCTGGTGTATATGTCTCGACGACGAGTTAGGCTCGCCCAGCAATAAGCCCCAGGACCAGCAAACGCCGCCACGCACGCACGCATAAATCTCATCCCATCCTACCCTCTCAGCCTCTCAGCCTCCCATTCCCCCACCCCTCCGTTAACGCATCCCCTATACGTAACACCCCAGCACCCCATTGGCCCGAACTCCCGAGTCCCGAGTAGTTAGCTAACGATAACCGGGTATGCCAGTCGTGTGTATGGTTTGCGGTTGGGATGGACCCTACGTGCAGGAACGTAACATATGCCCTGTCTCGTCCCATCTATCTATCCATCCATCCAGCCGTTTAAGCTCCATGTAACCTTTCAAAATTCAATCAGCCGCTTTCCACTTTTCCTGCATTAGGGATAAGCCTATAAGGTATTCAGCTAGTGCGGTCCACCTCGATACATAGTATACCCTCTTCGGTAGTACGGAACCGGCTGATTGGCTGTAGTCCGACTACCTATACACTATACCATGTAGGTAAGGGAGGTAAGGTGTATACATAGTATTACCTGGTATCATGGCAAGGCAAAGGTCTCGGTTAACAGCGGCACATGGACATATGGAGTCTTCTTCGCTTAATATGTTAGGTATCTTCCTAGCCTTACCGAGGGAACAAGGAAAAAACCTACCTAACCTAGGTAAATTCCTCGTTCCCGACTTAACCACAACGAACGGCGTCAACCAACTTAACAAACGACACGATGTCTACCTATCCACAAGACCCTGGTCTCGGGTCTCGACTCTCGAGGGGATGGAAAATAACCCTGGTATTCCTGCTAGCGGAACAGAGAACTCTCTTGGTAGTATTAGGTATACTAGCTAGAGTCAAATCTACGCGCATAGCTCTTGATCTAGCGTCTAATTCGTCTAGACCAACCCGGATGGAAAAAAAAAAATTCCCAACGCTAGCTACCGTGATCATCCATCCCTTAGGTAGCTAAGGTACTAACTCCTCCCACCTGCCACATAGATCTAGTCCAGTTAAATGGACCCAGAGGTATCACCTCGCTTGCGTAGTTGAATAATTTTGCTTGCCCACTTATGTGCATGCCTTAGGTAACCTATCGCCCCAATGACAATGATGACGATGATAATGATAATGATGCTGGTGGTTTTTAGTCAACCCCAACCAAACTGCTTGCTTGCTTGCTTGCACGTTAAGAAAAGGAAAAAGACTTTAACGCTGTTGAACGGTTATCTCCCGGGAAAAAAACGCCATATGCCCCATGTAGAGTTGATAAAACTCCGTGTGCCGCCGCTCCGACCCACCCCCCAACTCTACCATATGTGTTGTGTTGAATGGACCCATCTAATCCGCCGTACGCCTTATATTTTTTTTTCTCTTTCCCTTTCTCCATGATGTTGAAAACTGGATATCATTCATCTATGCGCTACGCCGGAAAGATGCTACTGCTGCTACTGCTGCTGCTGCTGGGGAAAATAAAATAATCATTTATGTCGTATCCTCGACTGGTGGACAGGTGCAGAAGAGGTTTAAGTCGCCGTATGCTAGTTTTGTAGTTAGCCTATCTGCTGCCTCTAGAATTTCAGATAAACGGAATATGGTGTAGGTAATAACTTACTGTCGTCTACCCTTGTGACAGTCGGCCAGAACTTCTTCTCCTTAAGCCATGGCAGAGGATACGCCGCCTTTTCTCGCGAGTAGGATCTCTCCCACTTGCCGCCCTCACCGCCGTCGCCTGCAATCAAGTCCTGCATGGTGTGCGGCGACATCTTTAAGACATTGCCCTCGCGTGGGGCCTTGCCTTCTTCGATCTCGCGGATCTCTCCGCGAATGCTGATCAGAGCGTCGATAAAGCGGTCAAGCTCCTCCTTGCTCTCACTCTCAGTCGGCTCAATCATTAGAGTGTTGGCGACAGGCCAACTCATCGTTGGGGCGTGGAAGCCGTAGTCCTGCAGACGCTTGGCAATGTCGATGGCCTCGATACCAGCCGACTTGCTAAATGGTCGGGCGTCAAGGATGAACTCGTGAGCACAACGTCCGTGCTCATTCACGTATAAGATCTGGTAGTGGGGCTTGAGACGTGAGAGGATGTAGTTGGCGTTGAGTAGAGTAATTTTGGTAGCTTGGGTGAGGCCGTCGGCACCTGTGAGATACGTTAATAATCTATCCTATCAGGTGAAACTTAAGAACAAGGAGTGAAACTTACCCATCAGGGTGTTATATGCCCAACTGATGAGGTTGATGCTGGCGCTACCATTGTTGGCACTGCTTACCGCATAGCCACCGCTGGTTGCCTTGCCCTCAGCGTTGGGGTCCCGAGGAAGGTAGGGCTGAAGACGCTGCTTTACGCAAATGGGGCCCACACCAGGGCCGCCTCCGCCGTGTGGAATACAGAAAGTCTTGTGAAGGTTCAAGTGGCATACATCCGCACCGATCTCTCCCGGGGAGCAGAGTCCAATTTGCGCATTCATGTTAGCCCCGTCCATGTAGACTAGACCACCATGTTCGTGGACCAGCTCGCAGACCCTCTTGATCTCGGGTTCAAACACACCAAACGTACTAGGGTAAGTAACCATGATGGCCCCGAGCTCTTCCTGGTGCTTTTTGCACTTTGCTTCGAGGTCCTCCAGGTCGAGGTTGCCAGTAGTGGTATTACACTTGATCGGTACCACTCGCATACCAGCCATGGCGGCGGACGCAGGGTTTGTGCCGTGAGCGGATACGGGGATGAGGCAAATATCCCTTTTCTTTCCGCCATTTCCTTGTGCCTTGTGGTATTCTCTGATTGCTCGCAGACCAGCGAATTCACCCTGTGCTCCCGAATTTGGCTGAAGAGAAACCGCATCCATACCTGTAATATCACGTAGCTGACCTCGGAACATCTCCAGGAGACTATTGTAACCTGGAACAAACTCCTCTGGCGTATACGGGTGGATCTGAGAGAATTCAGGTAGCGTGATAAGCGACATTTCCGTAGTTCCGTTGAGCTTCATGGTACATGAGCCAAGAGGAATCATGGAGTGGACAAGTGATAGATCCTTGGACTGTAGATGGTAGATGTATCGCAATAGCTCGGTCTCCGAGTGGTGCGTATTGAAGACAGGATGCGTTAAGAAGCTTGAGGTTCGCTTAAAGGCATCTGGAATACTTATCAAATCGGCATGTTTTTCGAGGATCTGACGAACGCGACCCTCCGCGGCATCATACGTGAAAGCCTTGGAATTGCTGGCCGAAAAAGCAAATACTTGGAATAATTTGGCCAAGTCATCTAGTGATGTTGTTTCATCAACCGAAATGCCGATTTGCTGCTCGCCAATTTGGCGGATATACATCCCGTGGTTATGTGCTATGTTCACGAATCGGATCTGGTTTGGTTTAGATCTAGCGTCAATAATAACTGTATCGAAGACAACGCTGCCATCACTGCTCCACTTGCTCTTCTCCGTAGAGAACCCGTGCTCTTTGGCCATGGCTTGAATAACTCGCGCTCCTCGGACAACTCGCTCTGCAATTGCTTTGAGACCCTCGGGGCCATGATAGATCGCGTATAGAGCATTCATATTAGCCAAAAGCGCTTGTGACGTGCACACGTTACTAGTCGCCTTCTCTCTTCGAATATGCTGTTCTCGCGTCTGCAGGGCTAACCGATAGGCCTTCCCGCCTAGTCGGTCTTTAGACAAGCCAATCAATCGTCCAGGCATTTTCCTCTTGTGCTTCTCCTGAACGGCGAAGAAGGCGGCATGCGGACCTCCAAATCCCATTGGCACGCCAAATCTTTGTGCGCTTCCGAAGGCGATGTCGGCACCCCATTCTCCTGGTGGTTTGAGCATGGTCAAAGCTAGCAGATCAGTGGCAACACTGAGAAGGGCGCCTTGTTTATGTACCAAGTCGGCCAGAGGCTGGAAGTTCTCTACATGGCCGTATGTGTCAGGATACTGGACCATAACACCAACCAGATCTTCGCCGATATTCTCAATCTCAGCACGCGCTTCACCCGTCGAGAGGTCTAGCTCCAATATCTTGATACCGAAGCCGTCTGCACGTGCACGTAAGACAGATATCGTCTGCGGGTGAAGGGATTTAGAGACGACAAAAGTCTTTCCTTCTCGCTTAGCCCTCGACGTCGACAAGGCGTTCATAGAGAGGGTCATTGCTTCGGCAGCAGCGGTGCCTTCGTCCAAAAGACTGGCATTGGCTATAGGAAGCCCTGTCAGGTCCGTAACCACAGTTTGGAAGTTAAGGAGGGACTCCAAGCGGCCCTGGCTAATTTCCGGCTGATAAGGGGTATAACTGGTATACCAGGCGGGGTTCTCCAGGACATTCCGTTGTATAACAGCTGGCGTATGGGTTCCATAGTAACCTTGGCCGAGGAAGCTTTTCTTTACTATGATATTGGATTGGTACTCCTTCACCTTCGCCTTTAGACTTGATTCGCTTTGTGCCCCGTTATGCGGAGGGATGTCAAGCCTTTTCTTGGATAATATGTTAGGCGGGATAACTTGCTGAACGAATTTATCCAGATCGTCGACAGGGGGAGACAGGGCCTTCAGCATCTCAGCTGTATCATTTTCATCAGGACCGATGTGGCGACGAGGAAATGTGTCCAGGTCGGCATAACTCGCCACTTGCGTCCTGTCAATGGTAGCGAATGGCCGTCTCTGAGTAGCCGTTGCTACGGCCTTATAAGTGCAGCTATGGCATATCCATGGAGCTGTACGCTGTAAGCGAGAGCTCAACGAAGTTGAAGCCCTCAATTGAACAGCTGGCCGGCCCAAACGGCGAGGTAAAGCCCTTGCGAAAGACGCCATCTTCTAGAAAAGACCCTCTTCCTCGCAGTTTGCAACAAAAACGCAGGGGGGGCGAAGCACGGGACCTCAAATAAATGCCGGGTCAAGCTTTATGCGGTCATACTGCTGAGAAAGGTTACAACTATGTCAGTTAGATGCAGATGAAGCAATTGAATACTTGAACAAACAAGTAAGCAACGACCAGATCGTGAACTACTGGTATATGTATTAGATAAATATTAGGAGATGGGACTGATTTCTAAATTTTAGCTTAAAAGTCAGTAGATAGGTAGGTACACTTAGATTATATATGTGTATTACCCAGATCAAAGTACCTCAAGTACATGTACTATGTAATGTGCGTTAGAAGGAATCGCCGTCATCGGTCTAGCAATTAGCTCGAAATATGCGAGATAACAAAAAGCTGCGGGTCTTTCCGGAGGGAAGTCGCAAAGCCGATAACGTTTTCCTCCGGACTTTGAAGAGTCTGTAGTGGCGGGGACCCACCTAGCGGTATATCATTAGGCGGTTTAGGTACCTCACAGTAGGGGATGGACAGCCCATTCTCCTGCAAGTGCTCTACTACGTAAAGATCAAAGTCTTGGAATGGGCAGATGGGTCGATGCATGTGCTACAGGTTTATGTAATACGGATTCACTGTTCCTGCTTATCGCCTTAGCGCCATTGCACGACCTACAGGGATTTTGTATTCTTTATTAAGCGGCTTAAAATGAGCGCCGTATGGCACGTCCATATGGTAAATGTGGGGTAAAAGGCTGCTTTCAGCTGCTGCACGTTTCGTCACCAATTAAAAGAAAAAAAAAAAAATTGGTGACACCGAACAACGACGAATCAATACTATTCGCCATCTTCCGGTGACGAAACTTTTACTACTCCAAAACAACGAACTCTCTCTAAAGTCTACCCACGCGAAAAAAAGAAGGAACAATTCAAAATGTTCGGCGGATGTAAGAAAAATCCTTTCATAACCTTTGTGGTTATCTGTTATAGCTAACAAAAGATACGATAGTCGCACCACCCCAGTTCTCAAAGGAGGAGCTTGAGCACCACGAGGCTGAGGCCGCTTCCACGGTCCAATTCTTCTTCGGTGCCGCTGTCCTGCTCTACCTCTGTATGCTCCCTCCCAGTCCGCAACCCTTCTTTACAGTTCCACAGTACTAATGAATGTGTGCTATTAGCTCCTTTCGCCGTTGACATGATCTCCGGTGTGTTCTAAATTGGCGGGGCGCATAACTTTGTACAATTATGAGGCACGGTAGCAAAATATCCGTTCCCGAAACATGACATACTATAAGGGCTAGATGGAACGTGTGTCGCTATAGATATGAAATACCCTTCCATAAGGCCATCTCGCATGTTGCCCATTTCTCGGGTTTGTTTTGGTATATAAGGCTGAGGCATAATGCATACATATCACACGACGGTGTCATTGGGCGTCTGATACTTATAAAGGGGTATACAGGGCTTGTTACGTCACTGCATAATACAAAAGCCATACAGGTCTTCCATCTTCTCTCATGTGTCAACTATTATCACGTCCCCAAACATTGCATCGTCTTGTGGAAGCTCACAGTTTCCGACCCCCAAGGATGAAAGGTATGCGGAACAGACAAACCGGGATATTGTCATCTGATATCAAAAGTAGACGTCCCCAAACGCCAGGCTCTATGCGGTTTCCTATAGCCAGCTTGTATCTGTACACCAAGTTCCCATGACCCGAGACCCCGCGTCCTATTAGTAAACCTCATCCCCGTATCTCATGTTATCAGGAATACGTTT
Organism: Daldinia bambusicola; assembly: GCA_022478815.1. Lineage (NCBI taxonomy): Eukaryota > Fungi > Ascomycota > Sordariomycetes > Xylariales > Hypoxylaceae > Daldinia > Daldinia bambusicola. The sequence continues at coordinate 29,811 of MU284078.1, forward strand.
TTGTATTCTCACCCTATTAACCCTTATCTACTTGCTAGGGGGCGGGTTTGCTTCAGTCCACTCATCATAATCCTTCTTTATCTGCTCTAGCGAGGTTTTCAGGGCTTGCAGTTGCTTGTCAAACTTCTCCAATATCTAAAGTTACCAAATGTTAGCCCTGCCTCAATATATCATGTAGACTGCGGGATAGACTTACTTCTCTGGCCTGTGCCTCATTTTCCTCTCCTATTCCCTCTTGAACTTCCGCGCCGCGCTTGGTAATCTCGTTCTTGAGACTATCAGAATATCCTTTCAGCATTAGGAGACGGCTCCATAGCTCCTCTGTTCGTGCACTAAGAGCCGGGTCTGTTACAGCCCGATCGAGAGTCTCCAATTTCGCCTTCAATTCATCTTCCTCCTTGTCGAGAGAGTATCCGCGGTTCCGCAAAACCTGCACCTTTGTTGCCAGGGCTAGACATCTCTGTCGTAATAACGCATGCTTTCGTCGAGCATTAATCGTCCGCACGCTGGTCTGCAAATCATGTTGCGAGAGAATCGCGTCTAAGCTAGAGTTGATAGCATGCAAGGCCTGTCTGAATTGTCCTAAGACCTGTTTCTGCATGGTAAGGCGCTCGCTAACAGCTTTGAACCCGGTAGCCAGGGCCGGCATGTAACCTGGACCTGGCTTATCGTGCACAGCTTGTTCCCATTCTCGAGGGTCTTCTGAGGGAGAGGGTTGATAGAGAGGGATGCGCGCTTGGTCGACCTTATTGTAGAAGTAGTACTTGAATACTGTGTTCGGATGTTGGGGATGCCACTTCTCGAGCATTCCTTCGATTTGCTCCGTAACGGGCTTGTGGACTAGGATCAAAAAGGGTCAGCTCAATGTCGCAGATGCAATCCTAAGTGACAGTAAACTTACTCAGTGACTCTCGGCCTGGCTCCCAAATTAGGCTGGAACGCTGTACCGGTGCTTGGCTCGCATTTAACAGCCCGGTAGCTCCAAGCTGCTGCTGAGGTTGTTGCTGCGCCTGAGACTGGTTGAATATGCTTCCGCCAAGTGCATTGCTAGTTGGTTGGCTAAGGGTATTATTTCCGCTAAATAGGCTTCCACCAAGTGTGTTGGTTTGTTGTTGATTCTGATTTTGCGGCTGGTTTGCTGTTTGACCAAAGCCAGAGGTCGTCGTAGATTGACCGAAGGGTGTTGTAGTAGACGCCCCGAAACCGGTAGCGGCAGGCTTCGAGAGCATGGAAAAAGACATGGCTAAAGCTGGGGAAGTCGGTAGATTGGAGTAAGAGGTAGCTTTACTCAGGAGATGGGAGGGCTTGGAAGAGGAATCTTGCGACGGAAGATTTCGCGAGGATGAAAGTCGCGTTTAGTGTGGGTGGAATGAAAGAATATTTTGGGGTTCACCTCATTGCTATCCTTTGAATGATTTCTTCGCCAAATGCGAAAGGTTGATATCTCAACGTGAATTAAAAGAAGAAGAAGAAGAAAAGAATCCGGTATTAAATCCCAGGTACTGCTTTTGTGAGTCTTTGTGGTGGTTAAGCAGAGTTGCTCAAATGTACACCAGAAATTCCATAAACAAATCCTAGCTCCGGATTTCAATTAGCTTCAGCCTTAAATGTGGCTGGGACCTTAGCTTCTCAGATGCTTGTACCCAGGTACGTATTTCGTACCTTCATGAACACTGAAACTTTGAAAGATTCACCAATCTCATTGTCTAATTGGCTATAATTGATTCTAGCAGTTACACAAGGATCCACCTGTTTGGTGCAGTCCAAGATGTCAGGTATGTATCCTAGCCCCATGTGGCTGAAGCCAATCAGGATTTCCAATTTGCTAACCACCGGCTTCCGTCACTTCGCCCGTTCGTCAAACTGCTCCATTTCCGAAGCTCACTCCAACTTACGACATCCCGCCGAGAATCTCGCCCGTATCGCAGCCATGTCGGCCCGGAAGCCAGTGTATGTTTTATTTTATAACCAATCTTGCTAGTTAACAACATAACATCAATCGGCATGCCCCAGACCTTCTTTCCCTGAACCAATTTACCTCTCTATATGAGCACCGTCGCTAACTTACTCGTAGCTTCAACCAGCAGGTTCTCTACGATACCACTCCCCTGCCGGACTCTATCCCCCCGGTTAAGGAGATCGGAGCTACTTCTGCGCCTCTACTCTCAGCTTCCTTCTTCATCGGCGCCAGGTGCCGCCCTTACAACGATGACTTCATGCAATGCAAGACCGAGAACCACGGCAAGGGCGAGTTCGAGTGCTTGAAGGAGGGCCGACGAGTAACCCGGTGCGCCGCCAGCGTGATCGACGACATCAACACCCACTGCCTAGACGAGTTCCGCAAGCACTGGCAGTGCCTCGACAACAACAACCACCAGCTATGGCAGTGCCGGAAGGACGAGTGGAAGCTCAGCAAATGCGTATTCGATAACCTAGTGCGTTACCCCGTTGTATAATTAGACTCTCCCGAGAGCTGTTTTTTTGCTAAATTACGTGGTAGAAACTCGAGAAGACTATCCCTGATGCTGCGAAGGGCCAGCCTCCGGTCCACCTCCGGACAAAGCAGATCTACGCCCACTATCCCATCTTAAGAGACCGCGGCCAACCGCCGTTCGGCAAGGCCATTGACCCGCCTTCGGCACAAGCTCAGGCTGATGCGCCGACATCATGAGGTGCCCTGGTTTAGGTAAGGGGCTTGAAGTAATGAGATACATAGCCGTGTAAATAGCAAGAATTACTATCGGGTTAAATTTACTTTCTCTAATGTACCCTCTTGCACACGGCATATGTGCCAGTCCGCCTCTTATAGATACAAATAGCATACCTCATATCAAGATTGAATGGGGGCCCGTCCAAATGATATTGAACTACTTGTGTTTAAGCGTTTCACGCTGAGGACGGCAAGACGGTGAGAATGCCCCTATGGAGGTGGCTCTCGTCTATAACCATCTACCTATATGCGTCGCATAAGAACGTGATAAGGACGGGAGTTAAAGAAACAATTAAACAATACTCAAGCACAAATAATATCAACCGTATAGAGCAAGATCTAGGAAGGTTGGATTTCACCAGTCTACACCATTGTGAGGAGTTCCAAGCCAAATGCAGAACAATACTCACGTGTCTGCCATGTCCCATGTCAATTATAACACATATTGTTCACTCTGGCGAGATGATTAGGCCGATATAGGAAGATCTCGAGCTAAACTTACTTAAGATATCCAAATCATGCCAGGGCTTATACTATCAGGCGTCTTTTGGAAGACATACCTAGGAGGGTTTCGAACTACCATATGGCCTGTTAACTCGCTTCCCGTTCTGTAAATCACGGATATGATCTTGACTAAGTTGTTTCATCGCAATGGTTTAACCGTGTATTTTATCATCTTCCTTGCGAGTTGACTTGGATAGTAGGTAGCAGCAATGCCGTGCGGGACTATGCAGGCACTAAGTTTAAAGCTCCGGTCCTTCATCATCTCGAAACCCATACGACGAACTCCCTAGTCCAGATAAATCACGTCAGGGAGTGATCATAGACAATGATGGCCTGAGTATCCTCTCATGCTGCTACTTGCCTTCTACAGCATCCACACGCGGCAGTTGCCTACCTACGCACCTCGCTTGCCTACCGAAAACACCAGCAAGCAGCCGACGCCGCGGGAAGTCTTTCGCCTGCCTAGGTCGTGGACACGTCCACAGACGCGGGGGAAAACTCTAATCTAGATATGCACGCCGGCTTATACATAGATTCGCGAGGCCGAATTTGTTGGCCGGCAGGACGCACGAGCAAGATAAAACAAGGCTTGTTATGTTGCTCTGCGTCGGATACTTCAATGCACAGGGACGGATGCCTTGGAGTGGTGTTACGTGTCTATCTACCTGGTATCTATATCCTGTTACCTACCGGACGAGTCTACGTACGTGTTGCTCTCAACAGGCATAGATTCAGATTGATGGAGTTATTAGTTAGCAGCGATACTGACTACATGCGTGATCGTACTATATGCACGTCCGAAAAAGGAATTCCGGATCGAGGGCGCAAAGTAATATATTTGTAATATACATCCCGTTTGATTGTATTGACAACCAACCTTCCCTCTACATGGACACGCTCGGCTACATTTACAGAGAGGCAGTATATGCTCCCCGGCAGTAGGCTCAACGCCACACATCCATCCTCTGCACATCCTATTGACGGGCTCAGTCTTTCTCCGTCTACATAACCCGCATGTCGGCCGTGTGCCGCTGCTCGCGTTTGACGTCTGACTTTTCACGGGCACACATCCCGTCTTCGCACGAAAGTTAATCTAACCTGGGCGTGCCACCTCAGATCATCATCTTTCGCACGGCGCGGCGCAACTCCGGCCACACATGAGATGTATGTAGCAGGCAGGCAATCCAACAAGTCGCCCCGTTAGGTAGAACGCCTCTTCATCAAGAAAAAGAAAACCGGCGAGTTACTTTAGGTACCTAAGGTAGGTACGCATTGCCTCCTGCGCGGGGTAAAGCTACACAACACGGGTAGTTAGGTTAGATCAAACACGACGTTCGGGTGAGAACCTTAGTCAAGGTAGAGGTAGGTATGCTAAGTATAGGTATCTATGGCCGTGATAGGTATCTAGCCGGCGGCTTAGTATATGATTACGATAGGTTATACCACTGCAAGACGGCTACGTCATGGTTGGTTAAGGGGAAATACACGCATTGCCGTAGGATGTAGGAGCGTGTCGCAGTTCATTTTTGTCAGCGGCTCTTGGCTACGAGGATACACATGCCAAAGAAAAAAAAAAAAAAAAAGCTTGCTGTTACGGAGGATGGGAGAGAGACAAAGAGAGAGCTTCTAGAAGTGGCTTAGGTGGCGTAGCACACTTGATCGAGAAATCCGACTGCCGCAAGCAGCTATTCCGATGTTTCGTTTAACCCCTCTACGACTTCTCGTATGGTCCAACATAGGCTACTTCGGCTCTTTCTTGATCCCTCTGCATTTTCTTGGATTCGACTAGGGAGGCTGAAAATAGGTAGTCGATGGTCCATTGAAAAGTAGCACATCACATGGCGAGGGATTCGTCCCGTTTACCCACCCCCGCAAAAAACGACGTGAATAGAAATGCGACACAGGCTTGGCTGCCGCACTAGTAGGTACAATCTATTTGTAACGGCGTTGGTATGTTTTGGTGTTTCGTTTCCTCTTTCTCTGCAGCGACTACCTTAGGTGGGGACGCCTTTTTAAAGACAAAAGACAAAGGAGCCTCATGGTTGGCTTGTGTGGAGGAACGTCACCAGCCGGCGGTTAGCGACGTGAAGAGAGAGAGAGAGAGAGGGGCACACAAAACAAGGTTGTACATGCCATAGGCATTCAAGACCCAGTTCTGGTTTTCCGCGGTCTGCCCTGCAAGAATTGAGCATCAGACAAAACGTTCGCGCGCTCATACATAATGTCCCAGGGCTAGTCCTGTCTCGGTCCGGGCCTAAAAGGCACGGAAAGACATTCTATGCGAACTGGGGGGCGGTGGTGGGGAGGACAGCCGCTCACTGGCTTAAGACATAGGCGTCTTTATCAGGATTACCTAAGGTATACGCGGAAAAGGAATCAAGATATGAGTTAGATCTATTTAGAGATCTAGTCCGAAATCTAGTATTATGTATGTGCAGGTATTATCATAGTGGTTGAGCCTGGCTAACTTGTCTTCAGCAAGGGAAACGTTAGCCTTTAATGTCAATAGGTAGTTATGCTTTATGATATGATATTGCTTGAATATCGCTTGTGAGCACACAAGGAGCAGCGCATATGCTCACCGAGACAGTGTCACGTTGAAACTCAGTGTCTCTCGGTCTTAGAATCGGGATTTAGGGGTGGCAGCCGCTGTGGCATTGGAGTACCGGCCAGTCTAAGACACTGAGACGTCATACTGGCTGTAGAAGGCGTTATCATTTTTATCAATACAGCTTCTTAACAGCAACCCGGCTGCATCCACCTATAACAGACTGACCCGTAACTACTACTCACCCTTCTTTGTGACATCCCTCTTTGACAGAATAACGCTTGATCGGGACCTTAGCTCTGCACTATCCTCGAACCAAGTCACACAGAGTGCGAACCCCCCTGGGGAGTACGCTCCACGACTTGGTTCGAAGATGTTGCGGAGCTAAGGTCCTCTCGCTGGCAAATCGCTGAAACTATATTCCTATATTCTAATTAATATAGTTAAACTAAATGCTTACTACCTCATATCCTATCAACAATCAAGCGCTATTCTGTCAAAAAGGGATATCACAAAAAAGTAAGTAGTAGTTACGGGTCAGTCTGTCATGGGTGGATGCAGCCGGGTTGCTGTTAAGAAGCTGTATTGATAAAAACAATAATGCTTGCCCTTTTTAACTTATCTTCCAAACCTCCCACTTCATATATCCCAAGCATCGGACCACCAGCAAGCTAGCTGTCGGACCTCCAATCTGCCCGTCTGAACTATCTTCTCGGACTCCAGTGGGTAAACCAACCCTATTTGAAAAGCCTATATGGCTAGCTTCGGTCCCGAAAATATGTCTACTACTTGCTAGCTGGGAGATCGTAGCTAAATGGCATCTCCGTGTAGTCTCATATGAAAGCCTTCTCGAAGATGAAGAAGCTAGATAGCTCTTATCATCGGATATGAAAGACTAACAAGGACATACTGTTTACAGAAATTATACGAAAATTTTGTGGGACTAAAGAGATGAACACGGCGTGCTGACGGAGCGATGAACTCTTGTCCACGGACCTATGGTGGATAGGTAGATATGATTCTGTAACACACCGATGGCCAAAGTGTTGATCGCTTCAATCTTCCAAGCTGGGAGTCATGAATCTGTCCTGAGGTGCATAGTCACATATCCTCTTTGGAACTCACAAGTGTAATTGTGCAACTCGAAGCAAGCAACTGCAAAACGCAGGGGAACAAACCGCGATTTGGCATGCTTCAGATAGATGTAGTCAAAAAATAAATTAAGTCATGAATTCCGAAAGGGCGGGTAAGCTTAGGTGCCTTAGGTACCTAAGGTTAGGTGTGCATAGACGGGGTCCATTCTCCATTCCACAAGCAATTTGGATCCCAATCGTTCCAGTATCGCACAAGATAGTTGCTTTTTCTTTCCTATATTGTTAATATACTGATATTTACAAATTTGAATTAGCAAACCCATCTCCTGAACGGAATCTTAATGTCATTTCTCACTTTTTTCAAGTAGAGTAGGGGCACATAGGCTATTCCATTATGGAAACCGATTATGAATAACAAATAGCAAATGCTATGCGCGGCCCATGCGGCTGACGGGGTAAGGACCCATAGATAAACACTTAACCAACTAGATATTGGTATTGGTTGGTTCTCCGGTCTTCCAAGAGATGGGGACTCGTTGAAGATCGGGAGGAGTTGGCCAAGGGATGGTAGTACAGAAATAAACACTTTTTTTCTTTTATCGGCGTGGCGGCGGCTCAAACGTTTCATCCTTCTTTGGTGGTGGTCCTATCTGGCCTAAGAGCGTCCGTATCCACTGGATAAGCGGCGCGGCCACGTACGTCGACGCATATGATCTCACGATTTCTACTAGTATACTTGAAGCGTATAAACATGCGGACTGCGGCCCAATGGTATACTTCGGCAATTGCAAAGATGAACCGAAACTAGAGCGCCTCTACTTGAGATGGCTTGGAACTACGGGACCCCGGTGTGGTTCGATTGCGACGCTGTGTGGTCGAGACTCGGGGATAGTGGGAATTTAGAAGTCAGCAAATATTTTTTAAGCCAACCGAAAGTCTGCATAGACTTCTAGAAATTCAAATCATCAGGTTATATTTACCACGTGCACACACACGCCTTATTTGTTTGTACGTATTGTACTTAAATATGCACCTAAACTATAGGTGAAGGCTGACCAGCTGAAAGGTAACAGTAAGGGAAACCCAGCAGATAGGGCGAGTTCATCTGATGTTCTGCCCCGGAACTCTATGAGAAACAAAAGCAAGGACGGGATACGCGGGTATGCAAACAAGATCGGGGCTTGACCCCAGGATTCGCAGTTGGGTTTAAGGGGAGCATTCAGGGGTGTAAAAGTAAAGTTCAGTTAGTTTAGTTAGCCTAAGACGCAGAGCTGTTTGAAAATCCGCAGCGCAAATCTGTAGCAGAACACCTACCTACCTAGCAGCCTAGGTACCTAGGGATTGGATGGGTGGTGGGCTGGGAAGAGCTAGTGCAGAAAAACGATGTTATGGACGAATCAACGGCTTTACCGATTACCGCTCTAGGGCATGCTGGGTATGCTTTACTAGCCCCGCGCTTGACAGCCCCTCTTACCTATGAAGGCGGGAACAAAAAGTAAAAATCTGCAAGGTACCAGATTTGCTGCAGGGGTTGGAAACAGACTAAAGGGACTAGGGGCTCCATCTGATTTTAGGTATTGTACGAGAAAATCCAGCCAGCCATATCATAATGTCCACTAGCATTAGATCAAGCTAGCAAAGGGGAATTGTTCCCTTACGGTAATATAATATAGTCAAGACTAAAAGGTAAAACTCATTATACCTTAGGTGAACTTCGAAACTAGATAAAGAAGTAAATAAAGCTATTTCCAACCACTTGGCATGTGAGAGGTTAGGAAGGGGTAATAATGCATATGACGTGTTAGTGAATTACCTAGTGAATTGCGGTTAACAATAATTGAATCGCACAAACCCCACATTACCGCAAAATACGCCGAGTACAGTTTGGTTAACTCAGTTTAGCGTTTGTACATCACTTTCTCCCAAGACTCTGATAGGCTTTTACATTCAGACAAAGAGAAAAACTGGCTTCCATTGTAGATCAACCAAGTTGCTTCGTGACTAATGAAGAACTGCATTGGACCACTCCGGCGTCTACGGAACCGTCACTATTGAAACTGGAGCCTGGTTAAACCTCAACTTGCGCCTTTTTTTTTTTTTTCTTCTTCTTCTTCTCGTGTCATCTTAGGGTTGTGAACACGTCTATTAAGAAGTACGTACATGTAGGTTAGGTACTCATTGACAATGTTATGTCTTTCATTAGGTTAGGTATGGATGCATGTATGTATGTTGTATATATACAAATGATCTTCGATCTAATCATCAGAATTTACCTCATAGATACATACCTCTTGATGGCTTTAGAAGAGGAACTCGGAGTACATCCAATGGGTAGTTTCAGTAGGTAGAACTAGATACCTCAGAGTATACTATTGTGCTTCGTACAATACATGGGGGGGGGCAATTATTATTATTACATCTAATAAACCCTGGTTAATCATTCTAGGCGTTGCCGTTGGAGATTCTTCTTATGCGTTGCGCTGAACTAAATAATATCTCTCACCCGTAATATAAAACGTGGAAACATTATAAGTGGGAAAGCCCCAGATTCTCGGATTCGTACCTGTCATTAATTTAATAAACTATGATCTCAGATAAGATACGCTTTACATGTAAGGTATGATCCAGTCATGTCATTTGGTAATTGCTGAAGAAGCTTTCTGTGATACTACGTACAGTAGCAATGAAGGATATTGTACATAAATTACAGCGTGTAGCAGTGTTAATACTAGCAACACCCCCTTTTCCGTAGCACCTAGCTTGCCCAGGTGCGCGAGTCAGTGCCTGTCGAAATGACGCTAGGATCGACATTTCGCATCCTCCCTGGTCTAGCGTGGCAGCCACCTAGCCACTCAGGTTCTCAGATCACTTGTAGGCACCTAGTTTATTTCGGTACGTACCCTTCGTAACACAGTCACGACCCTTGCAAACCCTTTGCAAACCCCTGCAACTCAGGTACCCAAGCAGCCAAGCAAACATCCAGTCCCTTTCATTTTCCCTGTCATTTGTCCCCATTTCACCCTCTCACCTTCTCTGTACAGGCTCAGGTCAAGTCTTGTCCGTTCCTTTCGGCGCATACATCATTCCCCCTTTCCCACTTCTAACTGCTTCTCCCTCCTCTTCCTTTCTTCCTTAAGGTGTTTGGCCAGACTCCGAAGTTCGATACGTTTTTCGTGAGACCTCAAACACGACCAACTACTTTCCACTCTTTCCCGTACGCCTTGGCGCACTTTCATTCTTTAAAATACTCTCGAGTCTTCTCACTCTCGTCGCTGACCGTCAATCTGCTTACGCGACCTGATAAGTTGACTGTTGTCTCGAACGACAGATTCATCGACTACTAGTCAAAACCAAACCCAATTCAATTCACTTTAGTCATTCTTTATTTGGACGCCAGCCGCCCCATCGACGTTGATCCATCCGTTCTCGGAAGCACTCACTAAAAAAGCTCACGTACTCGTCTAACATAAGAGCCGTCAGTTGTGTCCTTGTCTAACCACACTTGATTCAACTGGTCTGGTTTGCCGTTGGTTTAGAAGAAGATACCTTCGCCTATTCTTTCTAAGTACATAAACAACAGCCATCTCCACTGCCAGCTGGAACTGAAGAGTTGCCTCCCTTCATCCAACCACATCCAACATCTACCTAAAGATAGGACTTCAGAAGTCATTCTTGCAAAGGTACGTTATCAAGGATTTCATTGTCTTCCCATATAACCCATGTGCCCCAATATCAAGGATCTCCTGGTTGCTGCAACTGGCGTCCCATCCTGTTGGCGTGGTAAGCTTTGTTGCTTGAAGGCAAAAATAGTTCCTCCCCCTTCGCCAACACAAAGCGTGCCTAGGGAATAAAGCAAGTTCCTTGCATCGAAGGACGTCTGGACCATATTCCAGAGGGTGGTTGCAACAAACAAAATACTATATCAAAACCACACTTACGCGGCGCCCTACGAATTGTCAACGCTCTATGCCTTTTTTCCTTCTGTTGTATGCACAGTATCACTCATTGGAACCAAAATAGATCGAGCAAATAGACTCTGATCATAACCACGCTCATTTCCCTTTTCAATTCATAATATTCAAAAGTTGGGCTACGTACATTGCTCACATTTTACAGTTTATTCGTCTTTACCAAGCTTCACATCGAGCAAAATGAGGTCCTCGATTCTGGTCGCCGCTGGCGCAGCATCGCTAGCTATGGGTAGCCCTGTGGAAATGAAGAAGCGGGCGATAGAAACCCAATGGGTTACAGATTACTACACTGTTACTGTTACTGGTGGCCAGCCCAAGCCAACATTCTTGGCCCCGAATGAACTCCCCGTAGACTCGGCCCCTCCTGCACCTGTTGCTGCACCCGTTGTCACTGAGAGCCACGAGGCACCCCCGCCGCCCCCGGAGCCAACCGTCGTGGTTGTTACTCAAACCTACCAGGCTTCTCCTCCTCCTCCTCCTCCGGCGACCACCCAGCCGCCAGTCGAGCAGTATCCTACTCCTGAGCCTTCGTCTGAGCCCAGTCCCGAGCCAACTCCCGAGCCCGAGCCCGAACCAACTCCTGAGCCAACTCCTGAGCCTCAGCCTGCACCTGCCACGGATTTTGTTGGTCTAGCAGTTCAGCACCACAACTACCATCGCTCAAACCACTCTTCCCCGGAACTGAAGTGGAGTGACAAGCTTGCTGGTTACGCCTACCAGACTTCCCTTTCCTGCAAAATGCAGCACGACATGTACGTTTATTCGATCATTTCTAGTTTTCAGATTACTAATGTTCATCCAGGGACCAAGGTGACAAGGGTTACGGCCAGAACTTGGCTAACTGGGCTACGAGCGCAGATGCCTACAAGCTGGGCGATACCGGTGCTATCAAGATGGCCGTCAGTGACATGTGGTACAACGGAGAGTTCAACAACTTCCTTCCGGATTACTATGGTCAGGAGTCCCCTGATATGTCGAACTTTGAGAGCTGGGGTCATATGTCTCAGCTGGTTTGGAAGGATTCGACTGAGGTTGGCTGCTCTTCCCACTACTGCGAGCGTGGAACCATGTACGATGACTTCGACGCCTGGTTCACCGTCTGCAACTACAGCCCTCCTGGTATGAATAACCCTCTTTGAGTCATAACAAAATTGATGCTAATATTCTATTTAGGAAACGTCGGTGGTGCTTACGCCGCTAACGTCCTCCGACCTGTCGGCAAGGCTACCGTTACCGCATAAGTTAGCGTCAGGGTTGCATTACGTTTTGGGCAGTATATCGCTAGGGAAGGCAATACGTGCCGAGCAAAATCTCCTTCGATTCTTCAGTGTATAAATGAATACGCAAATTTTACAAAACCAGCACTCGCAGTATGATTGTTGATGACACATGGAAAAACCGGCGTGAATGGGGCACCAGGGAAAGGATGGTCCTGGATTTTTTTTTCTTTCAGCATATCTTCGATTCGTCGTTGGGCCTCGTGCCATTACACTTTTCATTCCTGGTCAGACTTGTCGTATCTAGAATATGACCTTGCATTAACCTGCGGTGTTGGACGTCTATTCCCGCAATGCGTTCAGCCAAGTCTGACCTATTTATCAACCAAAACTCATCTTCGCTTCTTGTACCTTTTTTCTTACATGTTCCACATTTCTCAACGAGTCAAGAGGACGTAGTGCTCGGATTTGAGCGCGCAGCCTAGGTTCTTAAGGTCGGGAACATGCGGTCGAGCCGATCAGGTTGTGGAACCAAACCAGGCCCGTATATTCGTTGTATGTAGAATCCATTCAATACTAACGAAGACTTATGAACTGCATAGAGCAATCATGTATGAGAATCGTAACTTTACCACTTTACCTATGCTGAGTTTGAATATCAATGGTGATGTGTATTGTATTAAGTCCTTACGCCTTGTAAAACTAAGATACAGTAGGTTAATGGTTATTCGTAAGAAATTCGCGCCACAAAAGCTGAAGTTCGCTGCTGGGATTGTGTGACAATTTATACCACGGAAAGGTTTTTATAGGTAGAAATCACGAAAACACGCAGAAATGTATGTTACATACATACAGGTACCTACTTACCTAACCCAAGGAGGTATATACAACAATACCGCCAAACGGTGTTACCGTATATTCTACCAGTGTGATCTAATTCCGCACAAGCTCACATAACCTCAGTCCCGTAACAAGTATTATCCTGGGTTGACAGATACGGGATATGTAAGGTATCTTGGCGCGGTGATTGGCAAGCGGTTACGAGCGACCAGTTGCTGTTGCTGCTATTAAGCTTTTCTGCGCTTTGGCCTTGTCGTATTTTTCTCGGGCACCGAAGTCGCCAAGCGCTTGATAGCCGATTGGAAAAAGCGAGTTTAGCTGGTAATGTCCTAGATACCTAGAAGTAGGATAATACTTACTATTGTTAAAGGTGGAATTTCGGCTAGTAACGTGGAAATAGGAGAGAAAACCGTGGGACCACCGTTGTTGTGACGGGTTGGACACTAGGGGTTCTTGTATTGTATGGTTGGGACGGGGTGCTGAGCGAGTGGTTGGTGGCTAGATGGGCTTTGAGGGGTTGGTATAAATCATTGGTACTGTACGTGCTCGGCGCGTCGCGGTTACGAGGCGACGAAGTTGTCTGGATTGAGGTTCCTGGCGTTGCGCGTTGAGATAAGAAATAGGGGGTAGAGTGAGCTGTTGTAGTGTTCTCGTCCACATACCGCGTTTAAACGACGAGATATTTCTAAATTGCGTCCTTCATGTAGCCTGTCCTTTTCAGTAGAGGAGTAAACGAGGGGGTCACTGTACCTTAGGTATAATTACCCCCCATACCTCACCTGCTGACTGGCGAATCGCTGTTGTTAGTTAGGACAGCAGCAACCGATTAGTCGCAGCTATAAGTGCTATCTTCCAGGTCAACGCACATATCACCCCATCCGTCCATATCCTCACGCTTATAAACTTCAGCTGTGGCGATAAAGGGGTTCTCAGATAATTTCCATCTTAATCGTCGTTTCTGACTCGAGTACAACTCCGCCATCAACGCCTTTTACACACACATCACCACGGCTTGCAACGTAGACGTCACTGTAATCAGTTCTAAGTCGTACGCCGGCACCGCAATCCGCACCAACGACCTAGGAGACCAGATTGGTCTTGACGGGGGCAAGAATCCAAAGGACCTTAAAACTGGAAACTCCGCCCGATCATATCGAGTTTGAGATTCGCAACAAGCAGAGCACCGGAGATCACATCACCGACTGTAGGTTACCTACGCGAGTAATCATGAATACCTAATGTATCTTGCTTGCTTCTTAAAAGCATTGTGTTGGCATGGGAAAGCTTTTGCAAAGTGGCCAACTGCAAGCGTAATATATGTATTCACGCTATATGTCCTGTATTGCGTTTGAACTCACACGTCCAACATCACTGCAGTGTTCTGATATCAGGGAACCTTACTGCGCGAAGTTATAGACGTCTAACATGCAGCAGGTTGGTGCGTTGTATTGGCCCCTATCCCTTTTCCATGTAGGGAGAAAAGAGGGGGGGGGGGGCCGCGGTTGCCCTTGTGATACGGGTATGGTATTTTGTAGCTATTCTTAAGGGGGTAGGTATCCTTATCATCCTTCGATATGTAGCTGCAGGTGAAGAGTATCTGGAAAAAAAAAAAACAATAGACTAGAGATCTCGCTGATTAGAAAACAATGGAAAGAGTGTTGGCGATACGACGACCTTTGGAGTGGCTGGCTCATTGCCATTATATGGATGTGGGTATACTTACCCACATACAATGTTTTTCCTGAAAAGGAGAACATTAGAAATGAATATTGGCAGTAGAACGTCCCTAGTCGAATATGTAATGTGCCTGTGACATTGTCCTTACCTAAGGTATGTTTATATAACAATAATTGTAGAGTACCTTGAGGTTTCAATTTCGATGCCTATTGTATTAGGCAGTCTCCTTTCCAGAATCTGGGTTTTGACAAGGTAAGGGGCATGAGACTATGGCGAAATACGTGAGATAGCCAGCAATATACCAGGTTGTGACTTTGCTGTCGACATATCTAATAAAGCCATTCTTCTACGTGCAGACTCTCCCCCCTTTTCATCTCAGACTTGTCTAGAGGAACCTATGCCGTGAACCGCGTAAAGCCAATTAAGATTGGAGTAAACAGGACCATCAACGCCGTCAAAGGACATACGACTCCAACAGCACCAGTACCGTCTGGAGGAAAGCAGATAATTTATGTCAAGAGCAACTCTTAATAAAAACAATAAGACGGCCAAGTGGTCAAATGCGCATGCCAAGACATCTCGAACCTCCCTGGAGGTCCGGGGTTCGACTCATGTGTAGGGCTGACATTTACAATCTTCGATTCTGGGATGATGACAATGTAGTACTGCTGATGTCCAACCTAGGGATACCAAGTGGTATTCCTTGACCATGATGGTATGCCCATAATTCTCTGACCAGAATTTATTTTTTGCCCTTTTTTCTCGGCTCTTAGAGAGTTAGTGAGAATAGCTGTAGTTCAACAACTTAGCATTGCTATAATTACCTCTGATAATAGGTGCCTTTTTTCTTTTTGCTCTTTCAGTAACCATTTGTCCTATGGAACCATTCATCTGACTTAACCTAATTCTTCTTTTTAGTTGTGTCTCATGAACCTCTTTCTCATGCTTTGTTCTTCTCGCCTAATGCTTTCGTCAAAGCAGCATATCGCATCTTCCTTACGTGATGCCATGATCTTTGTGGTAGAGGAGTGCATGTCGAAGACAACACTAATCGGATAATGATGCGCTAACCTATAGCTACGCTAGAGTAGTATCTCCGAATTTTAAAAAAGATTCAGGCAGGTGTTGTCGAAGTGGCACGACGAAGAAGAAGAGGATTTTAAGCCTCCTTTTCTAGGGGTGCTAGGTAAGGTATATAAATAGGATAAAATACTGAACCTAGGGCGAAATAAGAGTTCAGTCTCAGATCTAATCTGTGCAATCTGTAAAATGAAAGTAAGAGAAATAGCGTTATCTTTTCCCGCTACCTAACGATGAGACCGAAGGGAATGGCTTGGCACTTAATGTGCCACCCGCAGCGCGCGGGCTCACGTCAGGAGGATCCAAAATTAGACGCGAGTTGGGTGAATGGAAAACTATTTTACGGTTGGACATAAGCATTTCGGTCTTCTTGGCAATTTGTTCGAATAAGGCAGTTGAAGTTGGAGGCGTGTTATTTTAATAAGAGCTGCTGCTGCTGGCGTCGTATCGGGGCTAGGAGGTATGTATGCATAATACTATGTATAGGGCTATGATTTGGATTTGGACTGGGTGAACGATACGACAGAAGACCATTAAGACCATACGACCCAATGAAATACCGCGCCGAAAAATTAGGATCTCTCTAATTTTGTACTTCATAGGGAAGGTTATTGTTACATGTGTATGCGCCTCGTACTGCCTTCGTAACCTTGTTAGACATTTTCAAGGTTGTTAGCTGTATTGTACAATACAATACTTACTCACAGGTATCCCTTACGGTTGTTGATTGTGATATTGTGCAAAGAAAGGACGACGTGGGGCTTTTAGCGGTCGCTAAGTCAAGTTTAGAATCGGTAAACTTGTTTAGCAGCGTTTATATTCATCACCTTCTAAAGATGAATGTTTTAGGAATTAGGTGCGTGTCTCGGCTGCTTAGGTACACCGGGACCTGCGTTGGGAAGGTTGGAAGGCTGGGAAGGGGGTACATTTTACATACCTACCTAGGTACCTCTTAAAAAGAAAAAGGAGGGTCTTGGACGCACGCGGCCAAGGCGGCTCTGATGCGGAGAAGAGCATAATTTCCCAGGTATACACCGCTGGTAGCATCTGATGGAAAGTCTCCAGAAAAATAAAGAACTGTTCAGATCTGGTGATACATAGTTACAATTAAGGTTGACAGTTGAGAACCTTCCATTTAACTGGGATCGATTGCAACTAATTTAGGTAGGTAGTCAGTCCAGCTAGTCAAGTTGGTGTATAGACAGGCAATGGGCAGGTACTACTCTAGGTAAGGCAGGTATAAGTTAGGAGATAGGTATTGTACAATACAATACAATATAATACACTAATAACTTAACTTAACGGCTGTGTATCCGCGCATTCATTCCCTACCAGGTACCTAACCTACATACCTAATATATTCCCAGTATAAAATCCTCGTTGGCCCCTAGCTGGTCTTGGCATACTAGGGCTTTCTTTCAGGATTTACCATTCACCATCTGATACGTGCCTATCAAACCCAAGTTCGGCCCAGTTAAACCTGCAAGACCCAACCAGCATCCAGGAAGCAGAACTTACAGAACCGACCAAAGAGAGGCAAAAAAAGCGACTCTATCTACACATCTCATCCCTCCAAAAAAGAACAACGTCTTATAATCTTGGCATTTTCAAAAATGACGATCTTAGTCTTGGGACACGAAGATTCTTGGCATTTCTTCTTGGCAAATCGACGGAAAAGACGGCATTATTGTCGCATGTCTATTATTCTAGACAATTTACGGAATACCTACCTGAGGTATCTAGGCAGCTAGGTAGATAAAAATAGGGGGACCCGTCTCTCCATTTTCAAAAAAATGCGTTTGACGCTTTTCTTTTCCTTCCTGTTCGCCACAAACCCACCCTAAAAGAAGTTCGCCATCCTCTTTTCTTAATTCTTTCCCTCCCCCCCCTCCCTAACCTCCCTCTCTCGTCTCGTCTCGATGGGCTTTGGATGTGCATTTGTATGATATCGCGATAGCTTGTTCTTTTTTTCCTCGCTCATTCTATCTCTCATTCATACCTTCATTTGGTTCGCCTTTTTATCGCAACCCCTTGCTCTCCTTAATTTTTTCTAACCTTTATCGAGACGGAGCTTACGCGTCCACTACGACGTGCTAATCGTATTGTGGGGTAGCAAGTGAACAGCTACTTTTTTTTCTTCTCCCTTCTTCGCTTAAACAGTTGGTTTGTTGCGCGCGCGCAACCACAAGTGGACTCAATGGGATGGATTACAGATCAGTATTCTTTTCCTCGGCAGCTGGCGTCGAGTAGATACGTCGCGATGGTGTTGTCCCGCAGACGTTCGCTCTTATTCCTTGGCTTACCATTATTGCTATTAAGTTCGTATTCCTTATGTACCTCGTATACCTTATTTTATATGCAGCTCGCTTCGCGCATAGATATTTTGCGACTAACAAAAATTCCACAGTCTTGCTTTTTTCCGGTAGCGTCGGCGTTGATAACGAATGGGGACATAAATTAGACAGCATAGGGGATGGCTTCAAAGCTGGTGTTAGCTATGTAACCGGTAACGGTACCGTTCAAATATCGTATCCTTCGACCGATGTACCTCATAATACTTCTATGCCGTCGAACTCGACGCTCATTCCCTTTCCGAGCGATCTGGCCAGCGGCGCCACTGAAACTACCGTAAGGACCAAGCCGTACGCCCGACCTGGTTACGAACTACCCCTTGCCAATGGAGTGCCTCTTCGCATCATGGCGCTTGGCGCCTCGACTACTCGTGGTGACAGTCCTGAGGAGGGAATCGATAACAACGGTTTCCGCCGACCTCTCCGCGAGAAACTCATGGCCATCGGCAACAAGGTCAACTTCGTCGGAACTCAACGCCTCGGAAACATGACCGATAATGATATTGAGGCTTACCCCGGTGTTGTTACCAAAACTATCCATGGAAATGCGAAGAAGGCTGTCCCTAAGTCGAAGCCCAATCTCTTCCTCGTCAACGCTGGATCCAACGATTGTTTCCAGCACGTCGACATCGACAACTTTTATAAGCGCTACGATGCTTTAGTCCGCTACCTTCTCGAAGCCTCGCCGAGGTCCACTGTTATTGTGTGCACCATCCTACCTACATGGGACACGCGATTCAACGGTAGAGAGGAAGTATGGAAGGTCAACCCTCAGATCCGAAGGCTGGCCAAGATCTACAAGCAGCAGGAACTCCCCGTGGTTCTCGCGGAGCTGCAAGGCCCCGACGGAATCCAAGACGAAAACCTGGCTTCCGATGGTATGCACCCTGGTACTGCCGGCTACGAGATGATGGCCACCAAGATGTACGAGGCTATTGTGGAGGCGGACGCCAGGGGCTTCCTACAACCCCCTGAGCCCGTGCCTGGCATCCTCGACGACGGAGACGAGGAGCGCAAGGACGAGGACTACAAGAAGTGGGTGGAGCGAAAGAAGAAGATGGAGAACGCGCTAGAAGCAGCCGAGCAGAAGGAGATCCACAGGATGCTGGCGGAATTAGAGAAGATGAAGAACGAGAAGGATAAGCCCAAGGAGAAGAAGACCAAGAACACCAAATTACGGCGACGTCCGAAGATGCTGTTCTAGTTTAGGCTGATAAAAGCGGGTTTTAATAATTTAAAAAGACAATTGGGCAACTTTTTTTTTTTTTTTTACTATTTACTACTATCGTTAATAGTGGTTTTTTGCCCATACGAAGTAACGGCCGCTTTGTTGTTATCATACGCTATATACCACCATGTAGACTATTTATCTACTTACCAGCTATCTATTAATCATATCCAAGATGAATGCAAGAGATCAGAACAAGCTTCCTCTCGTTTCTGTAACAGTTATTCCGGGATGTTACGTAGTACAGACTCGTGTGCAGATTTGTGTGTAACCTGCTGCTCGTTCTGATACGTTCCATTGTGCGCACTCCTTACTGCAGTCTGCATGTAATGTGACGAGCATTTCGTACCAAACATCGTTGTTTTTGCTCCGTAGATTAGCGATCAAATGTACATACGGAGTAGACTCTTATGAGGTAACTAAGGCTAGGTATGCTAGATATGATATGACATGATAAGTAATAGTATTATTCCATATATTGCATAGTATAGACTCTAATAATAGCTGAGACTGCGATGGATCTAGTTACTGTGCCGCCGGATCGAGTTTTAAGTTTTGGGAATTTTAGCGAAAAAGCTTCTATGATCCGTACCTCCTATCCGGGCCGCCGAAAGTTACCGCCCAGTCGGTGAAATTGTTCTTTCGCCTACCTTAGGTACCTAGGTAGGTACTGTGTTTCTTTTTAAGGTTGAGTTTGCGCTAAAGTCGGGGTGTTTGGAAAGTTCCCAGGTTCCAGGTCTAGTTCTATAGCTGGTACCTACCGTCCCCTTCTCTCCGGTTGGTTAAAAAGACCACCCCCCAAATCCAACCCACCTTTTTCTCAAAAAGATCGCTGTCTCCTGCCACCTGATAAACAGAAGAAAAAAAAAGTCTTGGCTCGATGGCCAATGCGAAACTGCATGAGAGGCGCGCCATGGACGTGGATCGCGAATCTGAGGTTGCAGACTCCGCAAAATTTCGTGCGACGTCTGCGTTCTGCTTGTCATCATTCATTTTCTTCGTGATTCGTCGTTCGTTGGTTGTTCGTCAGCATTACTGAATTGATAATCGTAAGACCTGTAATTTTTGAGGCAACGAATTAATCTCTAGTATTCTAGATAATCGTTTGCTAATTGGTATCTGACGAGTAATGGCGATTCGTTTGCGATAGGTTCTTTTTTATTTTTTATTATTTATTATTTTTATTCCAAGCCTATCTACACCCCCCTGTTCTTGTTCGATTCTTGTGTAATGGCCAGCTTAGCCAGCGTAGCAAGCAGCCAACCCGATCCGCGACACTTAAGACTTATAGGCGCTGCCGCCCAAGCCAACGAGGCCAGGCTCCGCGATATCTTGGCCGAAGACCCGCCTTGGACCTCTGTTACCGATCAAGACGCGCTTCGCCAATCCCTCCAGAAAGCCGCGGCACGCGGTAAGCTCTCCATCGTCAAGCTCTTGCTCGACCACGGCGCCGAAGTCAACCCCAAACGAGAAAACGAGATCCCCGCTTTGGTGAAGGCTGCTGAGGGAGGACATGCGGATATCGTAGCCGAGCTGCTGAAGCACAACGCGGATCCGAATGCGCGCAATCGCAATTTGCAGACCGCTCTGTTTAGCGCCTGCTTGAAGGGGTTCAACAAGGTAGTTGAGACTTTACTACAAGGCCATGCGAATGTCGAGGCGCAAGACAAGGAAGGGCGAAGTCCCTTATTATTCCTAGCTTCAGAAAAGCCGGGGAAGGGAAAATGGACCATCGACACCTTGAAGCTGCTCTTGAACAATGGGGCGAATCTCGAGGTGAAGGATCAGATCGGTCGAACGCCGCTATTGTGGGCTGCGACTAATGGCAATGTTGAACTTGCTAGCATCTTGCTGGAGATGGGCGCAGATATTACCGCGACGAACAACCGTGGGCGAACTGCTTTGCATCTCGCCTCTGAAAGCCACCATAAGGAACAGCACCATGATATGGTCAAGTTACTGCTTAACCATGGGGCTACTCCTGGCGCTGTTAGTGACGGCGGCTGGACGCCTCTGCATAACGCTGCGCAGAGCGGCTATGCGCCTGTTGTCTCATTGCTACTAGAAGCTGGTGCGGACGTGAATGCTGAACTCTCTAACGGAATGACGCCTTTGCACTGGGCTGCTTTTAATGGATTTGAGGAGATCGTCCGGCTCTTATTAACCCGACCCGATGTTGATCTAACTATCAAGGATAGCTTCAACCGAACAGCCATGCTCTGTGCCGCTGAGAAAAACCATCCTGAGATTGTTCAGCTACTCTCGCCTGCGCGGGCTGCTCACCGCCTATCTTCTGTTGCACGGCGGGCGTGCCAAGCTTTTGAGGCCACTGTCGTAGACTTTGGTCAATTCGAGAAGAAACAGCTTGTCTCGAAATATTCCGTATATGACCTCCTATACGGATGGGATTCCGAGAACGACAAACCAAAGATTCCTACCTTAACTAAGAACATCAAGTATAAGCCGGACTTTAGATGGATCCATCTCCCCGCGAATAATGTATAATTCTAATCGAATGTCCCCGTCATTATAACTAGGGCTAACAAACCGTTATAGATTAATTGGATTGAGGTATTTGATTTCTCTTTCATATAGCGTTCTGGCGTTCTAGTGAGCTCACCCTTTAGTAGACCCTCCTTGCCAAGTCCTTCATCGAGGCGGGACATCGGGACATCGAAGCGTTTAAAGCGCTGGAGAAATGCTTCGATCAAGAACATCGCGGGGAGCTTCCGCACGCACATTTCATGAGGACGTGTTCGCATCGGATCACGGCGCCTCGAGCCGGATTCCAAGATAAAAGGGATGATAAATCAACCCTGACCCCCTTGCCCGAAGAGCCCTCGGATGCTAGTGCGAGGTCGAGCCAGAGCGGCGGGGATTCGACCCCTAAGCAGAACGACTATTTCGAGGACAACGTGCCTACTAAAAAGAAGAGCAAGTCTGAGCAGATCATGGAACGGCATCCCAAGAAACATAAACGGT
The DNA here is from genome assembly GCA_022478815.1 of Daldinia bambusicola. Lineage (NCBI taxonomy): Eukaryota > Fungi > Ascomycota > Sordariomycetes > Xylariales > Hypoxylaceae > Daldinia > Daldinia bambusicola. Next base: position 52,013 of record MU284078.1, read on the forward strand.
CTAAAGGACCGCCCGGTAACACGCCGCATCGACAAGATAGCGCTGCGAGTAACATAAGTAGCAAGTCCCAAGGTTCCCTTGCCTGGGGTACGCCGGGATTTGCGCCTTCGGATGGGAAAATTGTCTTATTCGTAAGCATCCTTATTCTATATTCATGCAATAACAACAGTAAGCAACAGGTTAAGCTAATTTATTAAGATGCCATTTCTACACTACGAGACAGATGAGAGGCGGCGCAAGATGAGCAGTTCTATCAAGAATGCCTATGAAAGACGAAATCTCGTCGAGACTTCTTCACGAGATTCTCTCATCGTGAACGCGTACCTGAACAGCAGCCCGCCTCTCCATCCTCGGCGAACTCTCGACCAGTTTTTCTACCATGGTATCGATACGTCGGCGAGAGACACGGATCAGGTAGTTTACCGGTACTGTAAGAGGTACTCGTTAGAGCCCAAGGTTTTCATGGTCGATCAGCTGTGGCTCTGGGTCATTGGAAAAGGTAAGTGTGTCTAGGGATGCTAGTTGGGCTTGCGACTTATTCGTTCTAGATCTTATTATTACGTGCTTCCCCCAGCGTTGGGATCAGCCTAAGCAAGATCCTTTGAATGTCTTGGATGGGATTATAGAGGAAACGAATGCTAAAACGCGTCCGCCAATTGGCTCTGTGTGGTACGTATACAAGTCTACACATCGAAAACGCTTTGACTTCCATTATCACTAGAATAGAGACTAACAGATTTCTCATAGTATGTTATCATACTGCTTCCCTATAATTTCTATGCGATCAATCTCTTTTGCCAAGAGAACTTTGAGAGTATATCCTTTATCTCCGTACTGGACACTGACACGTACTAGATGATTTAGCGATGCTCATTACAAGCCGGTGTTCCGGTACGTTTGATCGGCACCGACTCGACGACCAAGACTTTCAATTCCTGGATATGTTCGAGAGCTCCATCGGCGTTGTTACGGATCGCGAAAGCCAGCTCTTCAGCCGATTCAACCGGGCTTCTGCACAATCGGCGCAGTGGCTACAATATCACCGACGTCACCGCCGACCGGCGCGCCTCCCTTCTTTCGGGACACCAGATCCGTACGAAGGGAGCGGTATGGACATGTTCCCCGACGCGCTGCTTGATATCGGCGTGGAGACCTCGCTGCTAGCTGAGATTAAGGATATTCGTGACGAGTTGGGCATCATCTCCGTGCTGCTCGACTCGCAGGTAGCCGCGCTCAGCGACTTCGAAGACCAGATCACAGAGGAGCTGCGCGCCGAGGGACCCAACCGCCGAGCCACCGACACCGCGGTCGCCGAGATCCGCAAGCGCGGGCGGGAGCAGCTGCGGGGTCTCGAGATGCGGCAGAAGGACATCTGGCGGATGGACCAGCAGGCGGCGTCGCTGTAAGACAACCTGACGGACCTGCTGGACCTGAAGCAGAAGCACTCGAACGCGCTGGAGGCGCGGTTCGCGGGGGACCAGGCGGTGATCGCGGCGAAGCAGGGGCAGACCATCATGGTGTTCACCATCGTGACCATCGTGTTCCTGCCCATGAGCTTCATCGCCGCCTTCTTCGCCATCAACCTGCGCGAGTGGCGCGACGGCGACGCCCTCACCATCCCCTACGTCAGCAAGTACATGTTCGGCATCGGCCTCGGCGTCAGCGTCCCCTTGATCGCCGTCGCCTTTGCTGTCGCGGATATCTCCGACGCCGCGAGGGATATGCTCGCTGCGGGGAAGAGGTGGCTGGGCAAGAAGAGGAGGGGGCGGCGGATGTCTACGGGAGGCGGGAAGAAGCACGATGAAGAGATAATTCCGGAACAGGAGACGTACGTCCCCCCACCGAAGACCTCGATGTCGCTATCGCAGCGGGAGCGCGGCGGGTTCAGCAGAGACTTGCAGACAGACGGGCTATCCGCGAGGACGAGGCCGAAGCATAGCCGCGACCGCAGCGACGACTACGGCTACGGCTACGGATACTACGCCGCATCGAGGCTGTCGCCTACGTCAGGGCGGCGCGGATCCACCGCCCCAAGGAAAGTTAGCTTTGGCGACGTGAATGGAAACGGCCACGCGAACGGGGGTCCGTGGACGCGACCTAGTCTCGACCGGACTCGTGGGAGAAGACTTAGCGAGGACTTGGAGAAGGGGCGGCGCTCTTATGGATAAGGGATTGAGGTGAGTATGAATATGAAGAATCTAATAGACAGCAATATACGGGCGTGGACCAGTCGTGGGAGGTATCTAGATGTTAAAAAAGTACACGATATATATACCCGAGCAGAGTTCGGCTCATGACTATTTAATCTAATCTAAAATAATGGTCTATTGGTTCTTGGATTTATGTGAAAGCTGCTTGGGTGTCTATACTCTGGGTGTAAAAGGTAGAGAGTACCTAGGTACCTAAGGAATTGGGTTAGAAGAGCTATAAATATGATGAGAGGTACCTAAAATATGATGGGTATGATAACGATTTAAATTTACTTCTAGTATTTGAAATGATTATTTTCAAGGAAAAATGTCGTTTGAAGAATGCTTAGCAATTCCAGATAATCATGAGGTTAGATAGATACATTAGGTACGAAGCATGTAATCAAATTTTATACGTAACGTATTCGATACTCAGGTTAATGTTCATGACACTCAATCCTCAAGACCAAGAGGAAAAAATGAGGGGAAAAAAAATAGAGATATTCTCAAATTGATGGGATGAGGATTATCTAGAAAAAGAAATGCATCAGCCGCGAATCGAACGCGGGGCCCATCGATGGCAACGATGGATTTTACCACTAAACCACTGATGCCGAAAGCGCAATTGGTGATTGGCTTGTGAGAGATGGCTTGGCATTTGGAGTATATATTGCAAACAATCATTCGTCAGCACCATCTACAGAAGTGGGGTTCTAAAACCGGCCATCTCCCAATCAGATCTTTCGAACGTGCTCTTATCGGGACTCCTACCTTACACGCTTCACTCGCAGTGGCAAGGGCATATAGCAATTCTCCGGAAACCTAAACGATTCTAATTCCTTATGAGAATAAAACATTGCTAGTTCTTCTCTACCACCACAGCCAGGAAAAAGGAAAAAGGATTTTATCAAGAAAAAAAAAAAAAAAAAAAAAAAAAAAAAAAGGAAAGAAAGAAGGACGGACGGAGTCATGAGCCTGAGCCCTAACACTGCCGCTGCCGCCGAGGCAGCTTCCCCCATGCCCCCGGCGGCGCCCCCGTCCCCGCCCGTATCCTCCGCCTCGTCGCCCGCCGCGCCGTACATCAAGCCGCAGCCGCGCCCGCCGCGGTCCCCCGCCCACTCGGCGCAGATCCGCGTCCAGAACCGCCGCCGCGAGTACCTCGAGCGCAACCCGGGGTACTTTGCTTCGCTGGAGCACGAGCTCGCCGGTATGGTTGGCGCCGTTTATCTATCTTCACCCTGCTCTTCTCCCTCTTCCTGCACTCTTCCCCTTCTCGCTGCCTCCCCTCCACCACCAGCCACCACTCCCTTCTCCTTTGTGAATTATTCACTTATCTGTGTTGCGTCTCGGGAGATTGATCGACTGACTTGGGGTTTAGACCCGGTGTTATACGACGCGCTCGTACGGCACTTCCAATCAGCGGAGGAGCGCGAGAAGGAGGGCCGCGAGAAGGGGTACTCGCGCGTGCTGGAAGTCGACCTCCTGCGTGGCGAGGCCAAGCTCGCGCATCTGACTTCGTCCTCTTCGTCCTCTTCCCCCTCTTCCTGTCAAAACCCAGCCTTCTCTACAAATCAACACCCGGCCCAGACCTCTTCCTCTTCCTCCTCCTCCCCCTTCCCCCCCACCTCCTCACCATCCTGGCTCCCCAAACCAGCCGCCGAAGACGCGGACCCGTTCATCCGCGCGACCGCCACGGGGGGCGACGGGTTCGGCGGCGAAAAGGGGGCGCTGCCGCGGCGGCCGGAGACGAGAGAGGAAGGGCGCGAGCGGTGGGACGAGTTTCTGCGGCGGAGGTTCGTGCTGGGGCGCGACGAGGACTTCGACTACGCGGCTGTGGACGAGAATGACGAGCTGGATGTGCTGGAGAGGAGGGAGCTGGAGGATGCGTGGTTCGATGATGAGGATCCCGGTTGGGCGAGCGATGGGGTGGAGGGGAGGGGGGGTGCGGAGGGAGGAATGGGAGGACAAGGGGGAAGTGGCGGTGGCGATGGTGGGAGGATAGGGGGGAAGAGATTAGAGGGGGAGACGGGGATTCAGGATTTCTGAGCGGTGGGTGCGTTGTAGGCGTGGTTACGAAGATACGAGATTTCGCCTTGGAGGCAGTTTTATACCCATATTGAGTACGTTTAAAATATATCGGACCGAAGAAGATTATCAATGAGCCACGATTTAAAAAAAAAAGGACCACCAAGTCCCGTTATTAGACTAGCACCACTAACTTTCATCTATATCAGCTGTGTTATGAAGGACAGCCCGTTTAAGTCACTTCAGGAGGTATCAGCCAGAAAGAAAGAAAACAGAGACTACGGATGACATTCTTCTATTTTTGCATAGTTCGAGAAACATTGTGTTAGTTAAACTTTATAGCACTATCTACCTCCTCATCCAACATTCTAGTCCATCTCAGGCACAGGTAGATGATCCACAAGCTTCAGCTGCAATCCCAGTTGCGCGAGGGCCTTTATAGCGTTCTCGTCCCTTAACTTTTCCGTCTCTTCTTTCGTCGTTAATACGAAATCGTGCTTCAGTAATAATCCCCCTTCCTGGAAGTCGTACTCCTTCGCTGTGGCGGCATCCGCCTTCTCGAAGTCCACTATCAGACTCTGCTTCACGCCGAACACCGCGTCCGACGTCTCGTACGGATCGCCGCGCGCGTAGAGGGCCCTGATTAGTTACACGATTCGTTAATTTTCGCAATGCTAAAAGGAGTAGGTATTTTTCTAGATTGTATTCACAACTCGTCGACGATGGAATGGAGTCTTTCACTCACGTAACCAAGTGATCCCAGCCCTCCTTCTCAAACATGAAGTGCAGATGCGCCGGCCTCCAGCAATGCCTGCCCAGCTTCTCGAGCAGCTTGCCGACGGGGCCGTCGTGCGGGATAGGGTAGCTCACAGGCCTGATCCCTTTGAACCAGAAGCGGCCCTGGCTATCGCTCGCCATGACGCAGCGCTCGCTGGGCTCGCCGCGGTCCGAGTGCTGCACGTCGTAGTGGCCGCTGCTGTCCGTCTCCCAGATGTCGATCTTGACGTCCGGCACGGGGCGCCCCGCCGTGTCCCGCACCGTGCAGACGCACAGCAGCGGCTCCCCCGCCGGGTCCGACGCCATGTTGGACCCGTTGGGCAGCGTCGGCGCGTCGTGCGTGTGGAAGGGTCCCAGCACCGACCCCTCCGTCGACGACGGCGGCTTCGGGTGGTTGATGTTGTCGACGAGTAAGGAGAGCCCCAGCACGTCCGAGAGCAGGATGAATTCCTAAGGCCGGAAATCGCCCCCGTTAGTCTCTACCGCTGATAGTTTACCGGCTATCTCATTCTAGGTTTTGATATTGTGGCACGCTTACATGGCGCACGTCGCTGCTGATCTGCCCGCAGCCCACGAGGAAATTGAGCGCTTGCATCCACTCGTCTGTGCTGAGCCGCGTCTCTCGCGCAAAGTCGTGTAAGTGCGTCACCAGCCGCGCCATCAAATACCGTAAGCGCGGGTTTTGACATTGCGAGTTGATCCGAATGGTGTTCGGCGTGATGTTATCAATCGTCAAGTCAAGGAGTTTAGGTATATTTACGGGTGCAGCCATTGTGACGGTGTTTGCAGAAAGACGAACTCAAGACTTGCAGATAGAGAGAGCAAAAGGATAGGTATCAATGGGATGATGATATGTATAGTATTGACCATTGTACATATGGCTAAAGACCGAGGACACTCAAGTCGGCCACTTGGGCCTTATGTAATTCTCTTGTCATCTCGTGTACAAAACGATGAGGAGGCTCGGATCCGGCAGTTGATGGACGGGTCTCTAGCGCATGGAGAAGCGCGGCGGATGGGAGAAGGTTGACCCTGAACAGGCGGAGAGAGCATGGTAATGCGAGGACCCGGAAGGCTACGTGTAAAGTCTGGGAACACCTCCATTTAAAAGTGCCAACGCGCTCGCCTACCTACATTAGACCGAAAGCGAGTGTTACATGTTCACTGCTACGGCATAGTTTAAAATAAAGTGCCGATCAATAATAAACACATGTTTGAGTCTAGTATTAGGGGAGTATCGTCAGTTTTCCGACGTGGGGTAAATGGAGCAGGGATGGCAAAGAGGGGTGATGGGGGAAAAGAATGCGGAGATATCTTGGGCTTTGCGATAACTGCTTAGAAGTTAGAAGAAAGAAGACCAATAAATCCAAGGATATTTGCAATAAAAAGTATGTACGACTCCACCATATTTTATCTAGCCCCTATTCTTTAGACGATGCCTCTTTCAACTTCAATTATGATGACAACTTGGGGATTTACTTAACTCAAAGCGCCTTAAAAATCCAAGTTAGTAAAAATACGTCGACTATGACGAGAATTGATTACTTGGGTATCTACCTAGATACCTAGGTATAATCTTAAGATGGAAAATAGTCGGAAAGTTACAGAATTGGTGCAACTAAGGTTGTAACTACGGGATAGCGATAACATGATCCGTTTAGATCATTCACCGGTTGGCCTTACAGAAATACAGGGGTAGCTCCTCTCATATATTCGATGAATGTTTTCTCTTCTATGATCCGTCGCGACCCCTCCGCTGTCTTTTAAATACGCAAACAATACAAATTCAGCTGGATAGGTACCCCTATTTGGTATTTGGTGAAGCTCTTGAGACTAAGGGTGGTGAGCCAAAAGGGGGAGCTTGGAGGCGTCTAGGGACATGCGGTATTGGACGAAGATAAGGAAAAACACATATCAATACCTGTGACTTCGAGTAACGCGGGTAGCTGGCTCATTAGAAGGTACCTTAGGTACCTAGGTTCTGCGACCATATCTAAGTCTAAGCGCTTACCTGAGGTAGTCTACTACACTGATTGGATCATTCGGGTTTGATCGAACCATCAAGATTACTCTCGCCAGCAGCAATTTGCTAATGCCAATATGCTTGTGCTGTTTGGTCTTCGCTCACCGTGATGTCCAACTTCAGAGCTTATACCTTAGGTACCTAGGTAGGTAGACTAGATAGGTACCTTTGGGACGGAGTTCAATACCTTTAGAAGAGAATTGCGAGTGCCTGACACAATATACTGGTCGGTCGTACAGTTCTTTCTTATCGGAAGTCCTGGTTACATTAGTTTGGATATTTTCAGTAGTCACTGAGTTATTGAGTTAAAGCACTGCCCATGTCAGGTCGTGTTTCCGAGTAACTTGGAACTGCCGGGAATATCGCTAGATACTTTAGGTAGATGCCGACACCACACTGTAGTTGAAGACCTAAGTAATTCACCTCTGACAACATTTCGTCCTTCTGGCTGATACTTTCGTTAGCTATCCCGACCTGTCCAATATCGGTGTACGACGGATGCAAGGTACCGAGAAGAACTTGTACCACTATAGCTCAATCCTGTGTAAGCCGCCATCAGAGCGAACTGAGTCTTGAGGCCATGGCGGAGTGCCTGATCGGCCCACGATACCAAGACTGTAACACCTTATCGCTGCGTTTCGCGGCTCTGCATCTTATTTTAGATCTGAGGTGACACATAACGTTCCAAGAGGCTGGCGCCCTTTTTGAGGATGTAACGTTTGCATGGATCGATCAACTGCTCCGTGGGCGAGATACAACGTATGTTCCATCAGCCTCCCAGGTTAGACGAAAACCGCCATTTGACGTCGGTTGAACGAGGAGTAGCAGAGCTTCCCCCATGATGGAAGGGCTCGAAGCACGCGTTCACCGTGGGCTAGCATGGACTTCGGTGTATGCCTCCAAAAGAAGAGCTGCGCCGCTTGTGCACCTAGCTATGACGGCAAGAGTGAAGTGCAGTAGTAATCATGAGATGCGTTAGAGGTAATTAGATTATAGCCCGTGCCGAGGAGGTTTGGGGCAGTACATACAATACGGTACGCTTCGTCGGGAAGAGAAGTAAGACAATAAGGGGCTGATAATGCCGAAGAGCCATAATGAAGTCCTCATGGCTTGATTGGGCCCCTATTCTTACACTCTTGACGGCGGGTAGTAAAGTCGTAAACCGTGTCCTATGTTTTCCGATTTGATTTTTCTTGGAAAAAAAAAATAATAATAATAATATATATTGACGAAAGAACATAGCCTCGGAAAAGCTGAATATCCACAGTGAGGCCAAAGCCCTATTAACTGTAGCACAGCTCCTGAACTGACATATTGGACTGAATGGTCGAATGAAATCCAACACTTATCAGCTTAGAACGCCACTCTCAGCTCGTGAAACTACCAACGGGGTGTTATTTCGACAGGAAAACAAGGGGAAAAAAGGACATTATGAAGAAAAATAAAGTGCTCTCCCAAGAACGCCTCATTATCCTTCCTAGAATTTTTCGGTGATGCTATAGGGGTTTAAATAATCCACTCGGTCCCGTACTCCGCCTCGTCAAGGGCAACATTACCGAGACAATATCTCACCTATGCGCCATCCAGAAATGACACAAAAAAAAACAAAAAAAAGGCAACGATGCCCTCGGGAATATACGGCCCTAAATAGCCAAGGTGCTTACCTGAGGTTAACTAGCACGTATTTGAGAGTTTTATACACAAAGGACAATGTGGCGATGCTGCGATTGATGCCCAACCAACCAAAACCCAAAGCCTTGGGGGCTCTTGCAAGTCTCGCTAGAAATTAATTGGCTGCGGCGTGACGTCCTCGCGGCTTTGCAAGCCTTGCCGGTTCACCGACGTCGTCTAACTTTGTGCTACGTCGGAGGCACGGTGAATAAAAGACCACATGCTTGCGGCTCAATGCTACCCGCACCATAAAAGTCCTCACGGGGGGGGCAAAAGGTGGCTTTGCGTAGCCCTACGGAGAGTTGGCGCGTTGCGTTCCCACGTGGTTCTAGGCCTTGTTTCTGGGTACCGGATCTCATTAAAACTCGGCAGATCTGTGTCTATATTTGGCGGGTAGGGAGGGGGGAAGGGGGGTTCGTCTAAACGTACGCGTTGTGTAACTTATTGCCTTGTAATATAGGTTGTATTTACGACAAGAATAGTAAACTAACCCAATAACAGGTACCTTAGGTAACCTAGGTACTATCAACTTCGTTTAATTAACGAGTTTCCAGTAAGTAAGGGTTATATTACAGCGACAAGGCAGACAGACGTATTCGCGAGTTAGGCCGTCTTTCTTCAAACTTTCAAAACTTTCATGAAGTAAGCGGCACGCAATTTCAGCAGCAGTTTCGCAGATGCGATATTAGCTTTGGCGTTGAGGACTATTTGATGACGTGAGAGGCTTAAAACGGCCTTTGCCACTTTTCAACGTTCTTACCGCCGCCTCCTTGGATAATTGATGTGTATATGCCCGGAAAGTATAGGGGTAGTATAAGAATTGGCGTGCGCCAGGTATTTACATTTTTGTCAGTAGCGTTGGCTGTAGATACCTAATACTTCAATAATTAGCAGTGTAAAATGAGAATTGCAAGATAGTACCTAATTACCCTAGGTATTTATTCGGCAATGGCAGTTAGAGGGGGTATGAGGGCCAGGATACTATTGGCGATTACTCTCCGACGCATCTATTATATCCACCTACTTAAGCCCTATCAACTCATTATGCCTAGTGGGACAACGTAGCCAATCGTTAATATTAAACGTCACTAAAGTTAGGCTACTTAACATTTCCAATTGTGAGTCAACGAGCATAGAATGATAGATATTACAAAGAGATGATTGCGGCTAGCAATCAGGTGGCAAAATGCATTATAATCTCCGGCCGGTTAATTCTTTTTTTTTTTGAGGGCATTCATGAAGGAAAGGACAATGTAAAATTTTTATTTCAAAAGCTCGCGTAAGAAACGCCCAGGGCGGTGCAAAGGACAAGCACAGGTCAAGACCAGCAAATGAGAGAATCAACTCTGTTCATAACAGCTACGTAATGTGTAAAAACCAAGGAAACTATTCTATACCAACTCTAACCCTGTAGTGATATGGCAAAAAAAGAAAAGAAAAAAAAAAAACAGAAAAATCTAAAATCGATGTAATAAAGCGAATGATTCGGGGTAGGTATCTCCATGCAGGGGGAAACCGATGAACATCAGTGCTCCAAAAACAGAATACCCCCCCCTTTTTTTTTTTGCGTCGACGTTCGCCTTTCCCTGTCCTTTTCCACGTTTCCGTGTTGCCCGTTTTTGATGTGTATCCTCTTTTATTCCCCTGATCTATAGCAATGCATGAAGTAGCCGAAAGACCTAGGCATCTCAACCGTATACGCCACCAGGGTATATTTGAGTAAATGAAATCTGAAGCAGCTTGAGCCGAAAATGTGAAGTCTATGCCGAAGTCTAAGTCGAAAGATAGATGAGAGAACGAATTGCGGAAAGAATTGAATCAGAGACCGCCGATAAATGAAACATGTCGTGTAGATTGTTGCTCAAGAGTGTATAGGGAGTGGGAGTAGGTAGTTGTCATTCTCGTGGGTCGGAAAGAGAGAAGTCAAGAGGTGTTTCTTGGTCATTGAGAAGAAGTATGTTCGATGAAGACCCTTCTAGAAGAAAAGACCTTCATTCAACTTTGCAGTGTTGGCACCTCGCGTGGGAATTGCAATTTACGCAGACGAGAGTGATTGGAACGGTCATGCCACCAAAACCGCAATTGCAGCAGTACCAGAGTGGAGTGGTAGAAGACGGCATTATGTTATGAGAATTTCAAACGAAATTGGCAAAAGTTGTCGGATGGCGAGAATGTCTTATATGGGAATATTGGCTTGGAGATGATAGGAGTCGATGCTTTCTGAGATGTCTCTTAGCTATTAGGAGTCCTGAGGCCGTTTGGGAGAGGACTATATATATTACCTAGAGTCAAGTATACTTTGGTATATGTCTATTATCTATTTCTGCTCAGCCATGGGCATGTAAGACGTTGCATTGTATTAACTCAACGTTATTGTCTTGTGGTACCAGATTTCTTAGGACAACGCCTGGATAAGTTCCTAATTCGAGGCTTGTAAAAAGTTGCTGACTTTGTGACTACAATCTTCGGTGTAGGTAGCAGTGGATAACTTGCCTCAGAAACAGCATCACCCTTTGGTGAGTATACTTTCCCCGTCGCTCTCCAAGCGGGTCTAGGGCGTACAAGCTTCGCCATGCCAGGAGAATAATGGCTATAGGACAAGCTCCGTTGTGATATTTCCCCGGTGAAATATATTACACTATAGGTCGCGGGTAGGTAGCTATGCTGCTGACCTCACTCTATAGCCAGGTTTCTGGTTCGGTATCGTCGTTGTCGGTGGGGACGGAGAAAAACATTCTGAGGCGCTGGTGTCGCCAACGAACCAGTGTAATCCGATGTCATAATTAATTAATTAAACTGCGCTGGATAAAGATAAAGAGAAAGATTACAATAACTACCTAGGTAGGCACCTAGGTTATCGGGGAATTAACCATAAGCCTAATACGTTAGGTAGACTTACCTGAGACGATGATGCGCATGGGATTTGGGGGTTAGGTGTGGTACCTGGATTTTGATTTGTCCAGATTCGTTCGGGGGTTTTCCTCTGAATATAGTCCTCGTTGAAAATCCAATTTTGAGTTACTCAATAGCAATTATTCACCCGTCGAATGACAACTGAGCCACGCCGAATGTCCTTATAATGAGCTGCGCCATCATTTACTACATCTTTAGATAGTTTAAAACCAAGTGTAATCGGTTTCCTGTCCTTGCACATAGCTATATTCCACCTTTAGTTTCCAATTCAAAGTGTATATTGTGTGTAATGCAGTTCGATTTAGGCAGATTCGTCTGGTTCTAGAACTTTTCCATTAGTGTCACTTACGGGGTGGCTGTACCTTTGTTAGGTACCTAACCTCAGGCTCCTAAGGCTACACGTAGCAGTCAGCAATTACCAACAAACAAACTTTGTAAGTATAAATGTAAAAAATGATGATAACAGCTACCGGGAAACTGCGTACCTAAAGTAGTCTGGCCGAGGCGGAGCTAATCGCGTGCCAAAGTACCTACGATAATAAATCCATTCTGCCCGACAAGCTTTCGGTGAATAGTGTCTTGAATGATAGCCCAGGTTAGGTGCTTTGCTTGGCATACGACGCTGGGCTAGTTCGGTGAGTTGTAGGCGGCCCATGGTCATCATACAGCTCACCGGACCCCATGAAAAAAAACAGTAATCAAAGTTCCCCAAATCTATCAATTGAAAGTTTCTCAGGAAGTAATCGATTATCATAATCGATTATCATAATCGTATCTCCAAGAGTTTTTGAATGTGTGGTATGAGTTGAAGACTCTGCAAATGAACCGGCAATATGACTTATTCAATCTAGATGCCCAGGTTAGCATGCAATTTAAATTGTATTTATATATGGAATGCATACTATGCTGACCAGAATGATCTGTGTCGCTGGTCTACCTAAGGTAGGTAGGTAGGTAGGTAGACTGGAGCATTGGATTCCTATTGGAGCAAGCAATGGAATAGGGGTATCTGGTGAAAGCATCAATGAGCTTAACAATATTAAACGAGATCATGTCGGCCCCAAGCGATCAACAAAAGGAAAGGGGGAGGTCAATCTTTATAGAAAACATGAATTCGCCTGCCTGGCATGAGCTGATATAGATGCTAGGGGATCTATTTAGTCGAGTGGTAGTTGAGCCGCATCATCCTACACAATTGCGAGCCTTACGACCACTAGGAAACCAGGGGCAACCATATGATAACTTTTATTATGTGAAATGTTAGGATAATCGCCCGAAACTCACAGCGGTGCATGTGGAGGTTGGTAGGTAGTGCGGCTCTTCGTGCGGCTCAACTTTAGATTGCCCCTTGCTGATAAACGCCACCACATCCCCCTTGCGGCATTACTTCGCGATCGCATTAGGAGATCATAATGTAACTCAATGGGAAGTAGGACCATAGTACAGAAAATAAATAAAGGAATGCGCCTACTACAAGGTTCTCACTGCTGCGTTCTTCCATCATCATCTGTCATTCTCGTGTGCATGTTCTTGTGCGAATGTCCTCTGAGCAGTCTTTTAGCGAATAGGGGCTAGATCGAGGACGGTATCATTGAGGCAGTTCCTCTATGCGGACTGGAGTTGCTAAGTAGAAAGAGTGATGTCTAAAAGCCTAGTCATAGACTCTTAAGAAGAGCAAGTATGGACAGTCAAACCAAGATAGGCATTGACTGACACCTCGCTTCAATTGAACGACCATCCTGAGTGACCCTTCAACCTTATCAGATCTACCCCTATATGAATATGCGCTGCAGGTAGGTTTTTACACTTCAACCTTCTGATGCTTTCGATGGCAAGTGACAAAAGAGGGGTTGCGTTGAAACCATACGCTATCAAAGATACGTTGTGCTATATTCCTATGCAGGCCATCGAGATGCAAATCTTGAGGAAGAATGATTTGCTATTGTCTCACGCACGTCGGCTTGCTGCATGATATATGGCGTTTGGCTTTTTCATGATAGTCGAAAGAGATAGTCGAGATTTGTATATGAACTCAGGTGTACCGGGCCGGGATTTGTGTGAAGGATGGAGGAAGCTTATCCCCAAGTAAGTTATAAAAGAGCATTATTAAGTACTTGGCCACAAAGTCCTGGGGTTGGTTGCACTGGGAAGGAGTAGCATCACTTAGTGCGAATTGATGTCTTGAGACGGATTCCCCAGAGGATCTAATGAGGATCCGTTACCCTTCATGAAACAAGTATGTGCCTATATGGCGACCGGTGAAGCTCATAGTTTAAAATTGTATCAATCAATAATAATTCGGTATGTGTAGTCGATAGGTATGCTGCTTCAAGATGGTGGAAGTTAGCTGTTATGTATCTCAGTACAACCCGAAACATTTCCCAATGGCTTGGCTTTATTTACAAGGGTTTCCCCTGGGGAAACGAGTGGAACTCCTTACTTAACGGTACAAGCTGGTATAGTGGAATTGCTTCGTAGAAGTAGCTGTAAGAATTGTCTTAAATATGGCCGAATTTTATTTCTTTCCGTCGAGAAATTCTATCAAACTCCAATGAAAAACTTAAAAGCCCCTGAGAGATAGGTAGGTACCCATTGACTTGGTTCTTCATCAGCCCTAATAAGCATGATATGCTCCATACTACCTAGGTAAGCTCCAAGAACCCTCTCACATGTTGCGAAGTACTATCAATTTCCTTATTCGGCTGGTTCAATAGAACTTGGTCCTCTCTATATTTAAAGAACGTTCCATCGGAACGGAATTACCTTCCGGGTACTTATATAGGTATCTTAGGTAGTAAGTACAACTACTCAGGTAGTCAAGAGGTAGGTATTTGCTTTCTTATAGTGTATGCTAGGCAAATAGTGGTTAATACTTAGGTACGTTCTAATGTGATAGTATGAAGCTAGATAACATACCTATAGTCGTGAGGTCTCGGGTCGTAGGATCTTGCGATACTTTTACACAGGTACCTAGGTATGCTTCAAGCTTCCACCTTCCAAAAGGTTCCACACCTTCTTATGAGATCCCTGAGGTGGGTAGTTCCGAGCCGCTCTATCATACCTAACGTATGATACGCATTTTACAGGGGTATGAGTATCATACCGTACTTTATAATAAAACACGCATTTTAGTAACCCTGGTTCCCCCAGCTTATATTCTATATTAGGAAAGGGGCGAGACTAACACCAGATTTACCCCTTTAAAAGTCCGTACGTAGGAAAGTAATGGCTAACAGCCCCAGCCCTACCACGACTTCTTTCAAATAAAGCAGCATGGTTCACAGTCAGCCAAGGCTACTTGATTGCTCAATTGTATAAAGGTGATAACATAGCGGGCAAGCTCACTGGCGCTGTATATAAATACCTTCTGTGATATTGTGCATAGCCTCTTCAACGCCAGAGTCTTAGGGAATCCCTAAAAACCTTGCCGAAATTTTATTTACCATAGGTAATATAAAAAAGTCCTAGCAGGATAAACTATAGTACGATTATATTTAGCGGGGTTCACGGTGAATACCTAACGTTACCTAGGTACCTACCTAAGTAGGTACCTAGGCAGATGTCCCGTTGTGTTTTCTAGCTAAAACGAGGCTGGCCAAAACGAGGCGGCGAAAGGTAAGGGAAACTCTACATTCTAATCACCGGCGATGAACTCGATATAGTTAAGTGCAATTTCGTTAAAAAGACCCGAGGTTTTTCTACATCCGAGAGAGCCACTCGATTTTGCACTCTGTTATTCCCGGTCTGGCCATACTCTGCTACGCGTTAGGAGTCTTGTATGTCGAGGCTGGGCGAATTAAGGGCGAGTGACGCTGACTCGTGACCTAGTTTAACGATGGCACGATTAAGACTTATACGGGTGGGGTCTGCACACGAAGCACTATGTATCTTGAACAAACATCAAAGACTGAAATCAAAACTGTGAGTAGGCAAATATCTAGGTATACCAGCGGGCTTATCTCGACTGTCATCGAAATATATTTTTGCTACTAATAGTAAAAAGACAGCCTTCATGACATCTAATGGTTTACTTTGAACACCG
Organism: Daldinia bambusicola; assembly: GCA_022478815.1. Classification (NCBI taxonomy): domain Eukaryota; kingdom Fungi; phylum Ascomycota; class Sordariomycetes; order Xylariales; family Hypoxylaceae; genus Daldinia; species Daldinia bambusicola. The sequence continues at coordinate 67,653 of MU284078.1, forward strand.
TAATTGAGGCTGGCTAAGATTGGAGAGACGAGTTTGCTACTCGAAAGACTAGCTAGCTACCTAACCTAAGAGACTACGCTAGCTTCCTTAGCGAAATCCACAATAGCTTCCACAACGCCTCGAGTTTGACGTACATAGTATTGAAGATGAGATATAGCATTCTACGTTGTAACAATAGACTTCTATGTTACCTATTGAGCAGACGAGGAATGGTGCAACGTCGCCATACGATATCAAGGTAACATAAAAAGAGGCAATAAGGCTTAAGAAGGCAAAAAAGAAGGTAAAAAAAGAAAACGTACAACACCGGGGATTCGCTGGTCGTCACCGACCCAACTACTAGTCCGGCGGTATCCAGTTTGTCTAGGGGAGAGCGGACGGGATCCCGAACTTTCTAGATCCTATGGTCGTACGTGAAGGTTTGGATGGTTTTGTTGTGTTATATGTTGTTTCGTTGCTTGGCTGCGGTTGAGACTAACAACAACACTAAGAGGTAGATATGTCAATGCAACCAACCCGAAAGTAAACATAAACTTAATATGTGGCATGCACTGATAAAATCTAATTCCTATATCTAGGTAAGCTTATTTGTATGTTGTGAAGCTTAACGTTGTTAAAGTGAGTCGTGTAATGCGTGTGGAAAGCTTATACGTACCTATTTATAGATGAGTTTGGACGCATACTAGCTATAAGTATTTTGACCTTTGACCAGCTCAACTAGATACATATATATATATATATACCCCTAATATATACACTAACATAGCAAAATTAGAATACTAAAGATGGGTACCTGCTGTTTGGACTTTTGATATTATTTTGCTTATATTACCTAGGTAAACATGCGAATTGCCTCTTATAATAATACCTTGACGAAAGAAGAAAGTGACCGCTGATTACTACTCATCTCTCTTACGACATGCCTCTTTAGTTGCATAATTAGATGGGGTTTATTGTTTCCATTATTGGGAAAGAGCTGTCCAATTCCAATTCAGGTATCGTGAAACGGAGGGGTACAGTGGACTTACCTCAGGTACCTATGCATTATAATGTACCTAACCTATACCTAACATATGCCCCCCCAGCGCCAGCTTCACCGCAATCTTAAATTCTCCTCATCACACATCGCAATCTTCCTATTCAGATAGATACCGTAGCTTCAACCTTGGTTTTTTTTTTTTTTTTTTTTTTTTTTTTTTTTTTTGTTATTGCCTTTTGCTTTTCCACTTGCACGTTCCCCTATTTCTGCGAGCTTGTTATTTTTAAGCTTCTCCAACTTTGCTTATACTCAAACACGCAGCTGTGGCCTTCTCTTATAGGCTCTCTCTCTCTCTTACACTCGCCTGAATCCTATCCTTAAGATTTCAGTTAAGATTTCCGTAGGATTCCGTGTTCAGTCGAAGCCGAGAGTATCCTCATCTTAGCTCGTCCGCCTCGTCCCCCTTATTCCCCTCGTTTCCCCTCGTTGCAGCTTGCTCGTGGTTTCGCATCACCCCACGGTGTCCACCGAGGCCCTTGGCTTTGGGGGATCAGCTAACTTTTGGGGGTACCTGGGCCTTTTACTAGCATCCTGACTTTTGCTCGTGTTGATGAGATTACTGAGAGAAGTGACCGACTTTGCCTCGGAGACGTTGGCAGGAGGAGGAGCACAGGTGCAATTGTGGTGCCAGATTCTCAACCCCGGTTTTTTTTCTCTGGCCACGAGACAAAATCAAATTGGTGCTGTTCGGTGCTGCTAGGCTAAAAAGCCAGTACCAAACCAAACGAGGCGTTGGGTCTAGACTGGATTCATGCAGGGGTGGATCTCCATGATATCATCGCATCCGTCGCAAGCGACCTAATCCATGTGCAGGTTGTGCTCATATACGGCCCGGTTACCAATAAATCCAAGCTTGCCTGCGTTATTACTTGCCCATTGAACCCAATCACCGCGAGGCGGTCGTTCTCCAGGGACACTGGGGAGTACCTGATCGCGCGACCTCTGCAGCCCGGGGAACGGGGTCGCCCTTGTGCTTGATGACGATTCTCCTCCGAGTCTCCAGACTATCACGTTTAACCCCACTAAAGCCCCGCGAAACTCGCCGTGGCTTTCATACTGTCGCAGTACATTAAAGCCTGGCGCTTCAGCGCCAGAGCTGAAGATGATCCCTCATCAATGTGCGCTGCTGCGTCGCATGGCGATAACACAGATAATATCACGGATAATACCACAGATAATATCACAGATAGTACCACAGATAATAACGCAGACGATAACAGTCTAGAGAACGAGAAGGCCCGACAGCAAGACGATAAGGCGGAGGTTCGACCATCTATTACATCCATCCGTCTGTTCTCACTTTTTGTTCTTATCCTTGTGTTGGTAAGTGGAATCTTATTTTTATTTTTATTTTTATTCTTATTTTATTTCCCACAGACCCACGGCTTTTTTTTTGTATACCTACATTATAAGTAGGTTGATACAGGTACCTCAGGCTACCTGAACTTACCTACTAACCTACTTATTTTTATTGTGGTGCCCACGGCCCCTTATTTAAACCTAATACACCCGATTATTAGTTATACATAACTTCATAGTTTACCTAACGCGCTCGGCCCCGCATCGAAGCATTTTGACGCAATCGGGTTTCTTGCTAATTGCCCCTCTAACATATATATAACTTGACAGGCCGCTCAACTTTTTCTCGCCAACGTCAAATTTCACTACTCGACCATCCTTACAAAACCTCCTTTCTCCCGTATTATATCTTCTCCTCCTGCCGTCGCAGTTCAAGAACCTGTCTGCGAGTCTCCTCAACCTTTTCCTACTTCCCCTCCTGTATCTCCCGCACTCAACATGGCGCTCGCACAAGAGACAAAGCGCATCGCCGCGCAGTTTGAATACACAGATGAAGATGTAAACAAAGGTGTCAAGGAGTTCCTTCGCCAAATGGGTAAGATTATGTATTAATTGTGCTTGAGAATTGAGCTAACCCACCTACAGGCGAAGGCTTAGAACGAGATGGCACGAGTTTGAGCCAAATACCTACCTACGTCACCGGTGTCCCCAATGGCACTGAAAAGGTACGTTTGGCATTCCGTGGGTCAATTGATCGCTAGCTTACATAGAGAAGGGATTATATCTAGCTGTCGACTTAGGGGGCACGAATTTCCGAGTCTGCTCTATCCATTTGAACGGTGATACTACTTTCAACCTCACATACAGCAAAATAGCAATTCCGAAGGAATTAATGGTCGCAAAGAAAGCCAGTGACCTATTCTCGTTTTTGGCTAAGCAGATCGAGCTATTTCTTAGAAAACACCACGAAGACCATTTTGAGGCTCACATCCGCCGGCGGCAGACGGTGAGCACTCCCGAAGGTTATAGGGACGAGCAGATATTCCGACTCGGCTTTACTTTCAGCTTTCCCGTTCAACAGTATGGAATTAATAAGGGAACTCTTATGAGGTGGACCAAGGGCTTCGATATCCCCGACGCTGTTGGCAAAGACGTATGTGCTTTGCTACAGCAGGAGATTGATAGGCTCCGCCTCCCAGTCAAAGTGGCCGCTTTGGTAAACGATACTGTCGGTACGCTTATGGCTCGCTCTTACACTTCTCCTGGCAAGACATCGACTCTTCTTGGTGCTATCTTCGGGACGGGTACCAATGGCGCCTACGTGGAAAAAGTTTCCAACATCAAAAAGTCCGTCGAAGGCGACTACGACAAGACAACAGGCCTGATGGTCATAAATACCGAGTGGGGATCTTTCGACAACCAGATGAACATACTACCCAATACTTCATACGACATAGAATTGGATCAGAAGAGCGTGAACCCCGGCATCCAGATGTTCGAGAAGCGGGTATCCGGCATGTTCTTAGGCGAGATTGTCCGTCTGGTAATTGTTGATATGCTCAAGAACACCAAAATATCGCTGTTCCGCGATGAGAATTCCAGTCAAAATGATTGGAAATCTACAACTACTATTGCTCCCGAGTCTGCACTCTTTAAGCAATGGGGTCTCGACAGCTCGTTAATGTCTATTGCCGCGGCTGACAACACACCCGATCTTTCGTCTATTCGCCAGGAACTAGAAAAGCAACTGCAAATATACGCCGCCTCGCTTGAAGACGCTACGGCATTCAAGGAGGTAGCATATGCTGTTGGACGTCGGGCGGCGAGGCTCTCTGCCGTCGCCCTTGGCGCTATCGTCCTGCAAAGCGGCAAACTGAACGAGTCAACGGATGAGCCAATCGACATCGGCGTTGACGGCAGTCTTGTTGAGCATTACCCCTTCTTCCGCACTATGATTTACGAAGCTCTCGCAGCGATCGAGGGTATCGGTGCGGAAGGAGCAAAGCGGGTCCGCATCGGAATCGCCAAGGATGGTAGCGGTGTCGGAGCAGCGTTGATCGCACTTGTGGCCGCGAATATGGAGAAGAAGGGTGTTGTCGATTACCTGAACTACATCAAGACTAGTGTCGTCGAGAAGTTCACAAACGCGATCTCAGAGGCCGATGAGCCGACAACGATAGTATGATGAAGATGATTTCGGATGCGGGGAAAAGGGAATGTTTATATACCTACAGTCATGACCTAATGCAAGGAATTTTATGCAACTTAGGTATATGAGGTATACGGTATGTTTTTATGTCATGTTATGTTATGTTATATTGACCATTGTTAGGTAGCGCTTATAAAACATAGGTAGCTTTGTCTTACGTCGAATATCAATATAGGTCTTTGCATGATAACTCCCTCCTATTGGTGATGTAGAGCGGGCTCCGTACGTATATTCTTATCGACGCATAGACTTGCATAATGAGCCTCGTCAATATTTAGAATTTGTCCCATGTTTCACCAATTAACATTATTGGCTGTTAAAGGGTTAAATTGTACGTATGTAGACAGCCTCGAGGCCTTATATTCCCCATGTCTCTTTTTCTATCTATACAGTCTATATAAGATACACCGCAACTTGTTGGCTTCGACTACTAAACCCCCCTGCCACGCAATGATATTCTAAACTACATATCTCTCACTTGATTTAAATCCACCTAAATATGATAAACATAGATTACCGGCTCCTTTGCCTCGTCTTGCCTTGCCTTTTTGAACCCTTTCATGTGCCCGCCTATTGCCGTCTCGCATCCGTGAACGGAAGACTTGCTTGCAACACATCTGCTTTCCATCAGTCTCGTTACTCATTCCCCCCCTTAAGCAGCTAACAGGTAGGTGGCCAGATACTTGCCCATCATCAAACCAGGACCCCCTAAGTAGCGGAATTACCTCACCCATTCGTTAAACCCGTGCTTATATATAGGGAATAACCACCACCTAGATAAATAAACAAATACCCAACCTAGGATAAAAACACCAAGTTTTTATCCATCTCAGGTATCCATCTTTCTTCTTTTTTCTTTTCTTCTTTTTTTTTTTCCTTTCCCCCTCCTTACTTCCCAAACGCGGCAGCAGGGTACGCGCGGTCCCTCTTCTTCCGCGGCGCCGCGGAACTGCTCCGCGAACTCGCGCTGCTGGCCGCCCCGCTGGCGGGCGCCCGCGAGACGTGCATGTCCGCCGGCAGGTCGTTCCACTCTGTCTCCGGCCGCGCGTTCTGGTACGACACCCCCCCGTTGGCGCCGGGGCTGCGGTTCGGCGAGGGCCCGGAGCTCCTCGGCGGCGGCGGCGGCGGCGCTGAGAGCGTGCCCGTCGGCGGCGTGGGGGTCTGCTTGCCGGGAAGAAGATTAGCCGCCGCGGCCGTGGCGCTGGGCGGTACCGTCGTCGTCTGCGCCGCCGCGCCGCCGCCACCATTTAGCCCCAGGGCCGAAGGCGCGGGACCGCTGATGGCGCGCTTCACGATCCAGGCGCTGTCGGGCCGCAGCTTGAAGTAGTACCCGTTGACCTGGCCGTGCTTGGCGAACCCGCGCGCGAGGTACCAGCGCAGGCCGTCGTCGTTGTCGGTCCACACGTGCGCGTACACCTCGCCGCAGGCGAAGGGGCTCGCGGCCGCGGCGCGCACCACGTCCTCGAGCAGCGCGGCCGCGAGCCCCAGGTGCCGGTAGGGCGAGAGCAGGACCAGGGACTGGATGTACAGCGCGTTGGGCTGGGCGGAGGGGGTCGTGGGCTGGCTTTGCTGCTGCTGCTGCTGCTGTTGCGACAACAGAGGGGACTTCCGCGAGGACGAGGATACGAATGGGGACGGCTCGGGCCGGCAGACGAGACCGCCGACGACTTTGGGCGCGCTGTGGGGGGAGTCGGCTGGGTCGGACCACAGGACCACGCGGCTGAAAGCGCCGGAGGAGAGCGGGTCGGAGAGCCGCGCGTAGAAGGAGTCGGGGTAGTTGACGGGGAGGAGGAGGGAGGTTATGCGGCGGAGGGCGGGGATGTGTTCGGGGAGAATGGGCGAGATGGTGGCTTGCGGGTGGAGAGACGCGGGCCTAGCTGGTGGTTCGTTTGTTGTGGGCGCTGGTGAGAGCGGTGATCTCGAGCCATTCTGTTCTGTTGTTGGAGAAGGAACGGCGGCGGCGGCTACCGATGGGGGAGGTGGAGGAGCAGCAGGAGGTGGAGGTGGTGCTGCTTGCGTCCGGGAGACGGCGGGGGGTTGAACGTATGATGGGGGCTTGGGCTGGAAGAAATTCCGGATTGAAGATTGGCCATTGGCGTTGGTGGAAGGGAGAGACATTGTTGGGTGCTTGAGTCCGAGTAGGATATCCGATACTACCGTTGTCAGCTGAGAAGGAAAGTTATTGCCATAGCACGAGACCATAAACGTGTTAAATATGTAGGTAAATATTTCAATTGGAGAAATCTAATACGAAGACGGAAGACGGAAGACGGAAGACGGGATACCCCTAATGGACGGCGGGCTTTAGGCGAGACCGCGTTAAGTGCCTTAAAGAACCTCGCGTGGTGCATGTGCAATACAAAAATACAATAATACAATAACTACCTCATTAGTAACCTAGGGATTACCTAACAAAACAAAAAAGACGATTAAAGAAAAAAAAAAAAAAAAAAAAGTAAAGAAAACAATGGCTTGCCGATTATCGATAGGCCCCACTGGAGACGACTTACACTTATTTTAGGTACCACTGTAAGACACTAGACATTCAATGATTTACAGGGGATGAGTTGGCCTGTTAGCTTACTAGGAAGAGAGGCAAAAGCGTGGAATTCTGTCATAGCGTAAAAAGATCCGAAGATACCTGGTAATCTTTTGATTTTATCCTAGAGTTACCACTAGTAAAATATATTACCTACATACATAGTAGGTACCTAGGTAGATTAGAGTTTCTAACCAACAAATCTTCGATACAATACTTTCGAGGCATGAAACTACCTAACCCAATGTACAAATTCAGGTACTGCATGGTATTACGTAGCGCACCTTAAAAGATCCGGGACCCTTTTGCCCACTAATGCATGGGGTTTCCAGTTAGTTGATTCGCTATCGCGGCTAGTTTTGTACTACACTGTCAGGCTTTACGGGTCAAAAATTCAGCCTCCGGTTAGGTACAGATATTATCTGGAAGGGACGTTCTCCTGGATCCTTCTTCCCGTTCTGCGCCTGAAAGGGGATTACGATAAAGGGAAAAAAAGGGAACTAAAAAAATAAAAAGGATTCCTCAAAAATAAAACCTTATCAATTATCAAATAAGCATCACCGGATGGTCCAAACACCTAAAGACCGACCAGGCAAAGCAATCAACAATTGAGGAAGTTGCAAGTTATATTGTAACCTTGGAAGTTCCAAATTTCCTGACCTTGCTGAATCAGAACAAACGCCAAAAAAAAAAAAACCCAAAAAAAAAAAAAAAAAAAAAAAAAAAAAAAAAAAAAAACTCTCCAAAAACTTTAGGGGGGGTTTTTTATAATTCTACATTTTTACATTTTTAGTTGTTCTGGAAGGGTGGATACCATTTTACTATTTCAACTTCTCCCTGCCTTTTTTATTAATAACTATTCCCAATCCAAACGCCAACACCTTTCCCATTTTATCCTTCCCTTTGGACCTTTGGAGTCTGGTTTCGCGTAATTTGTCAGCTTTTGGGATCTTCTTCGTTTCTGGCCCGGTCGCCAATACCCTTAATACATTTCAACGTCGGCACATTGCCGTACCTGAGTGTTCGTCATGGCCTCATCCAATACCGGCAAGGCTGGAGTTATTAGAGCTCCTGAAGGTGCCGGGAAAATGGATCAACTTGTGAGTTGGCAGTAGTTATGCATTTTTTATAACACCTCACAGCAAAAACCTATTACTACAAACCTACCTGAGGTACCTAATTTAGGTGGACGTAACTAACTATGACATATCATAGGCGCATGCTGTCCTGGACGATTTGCTCTACAACATCGTCCACGATTTATTAATGCAGACGCATCGAGAGGAGAAAATCGCACGCGCCTCAACCGCCGCAATTCGCGTCGAAAAGCTAGCAGCCGACACCTCAGATTCCTCCGCCCCCGACGCTCGACCAGATGTCAAAGTCGAAACAGATGCGGCTATCTACGACGAAGGGAAGGTACTATTAAAGGGAAACCCGCTAGCTACCACCAAGGACATTGTCTGCCCGAGATGTCACCTCCCAAGATTATTATATCCCACAGACGGCAAGGGGGCGAGGAAACCTGACCCGAGCATAATATACTGCAAGAAGCACCCTTACATCGACAAGCCCGGCTACGATATCTACGGCCAGACGTGGGTTGCACAAGGCCCAGGGAGGGGAAAGAAGAAGAAGGACATGGAGAAGAAGCTAGAACAAAACTCGGACTCGCAGACGCCAGCCCCAGAGGGAGGAACAGGCGGTGGAGGTGCTGCTTCACGGCCCCCCAACATGCTCTCGTTCCCGTCGGCAACCTGCAGCAAGTGCAAGCGCTGCATCCTGGTTACCCGCTTAAACAATCATATGGGTTCATGCATTGGAAACAGCGGACGTAATGCTAGTCGTGCCGCCGCGCAGAAGATTAGCAATGGCAACAACGCCAACGGAAACACCGATGGGACTCCGCCGTCTAGCCAAAAGGGCACCCCACGTCCAAGCTCCAGAGCCGGTAGTCCTCATAAGAAGCGAGATAGTGACGAGATAGACGATGACGACGATACGGACAACGACTCGCACAAAAAGAAGAAGTTGAAGCCCACACCCGCAAACGCGGCCAACAAGAAGTTAATTCTTAAACATAAGAATTCTTCGGGCAACAAGAAAGAGAAAGTCAAGACGAGCTCTTCGTTGAGTGTGGAACAGAAGGTGGACGACGATGATGCGGAGGGATCCACAGTCGAAGTCGCCCCCAAGAAGAAGATAACGAAGGTGCCTAGCCCAGCTAAGAAGCTAAAGTTGGGAGCGTCTAAACCGCTATTATCATCACCGATGTCTAAGAGCAATGGCAAGACATCTGCTCCTAGCGGTGGAGGAGATGACGATCGTGAGTCTGAAAGCTCAGGAACACTGTCATCGCCGCCGGTTGTATAGTCGAGGAGTAATTTCTCGTCGAGACGTTAGACAAATTACGATACCCTTCATCATAAGCAATGAAACATCATAGATCCAACGAGGAGTTTTGGGGGAAACTTCCTCGGCCTGGCACCTTATTTTTTTGTACACTGGCCACACAGCACTGCATTTAGGGGGTTCCGGGGCTTTAGCTATAGCTATCTTGACAGCGAGAAAAGGGGGGGTTAGGCATGTTCTGCATCTGATCCGGGGTAAGGAACATCAGGCGTGCATCATTGTCATCATTATTGTCATCATCATCAAACTGTACCTTTAGAACGCTTCTTTTGCACATATGAAATCCAGGCCCTTTCAGCGGCTTAGTGCGAGGACTTATTTTTATAGTTGACTCGTACATATATACCACGAATGTTATGTGATTTGGTATCTCTATCTTCTAATCCGTGAAACCTTTCTCTTCTTCTTTTCTCTCGAACTCCTAAACGCCAGCTTATGCATATCATACCTAAGGTTAGGTACCTATATATCTCCATGACCGTAGTCTCTTAAGTCCTCGTGATAAATGTGACAAAAACAGAGGTTAGGTCGGTAGGTCATTAAATCAGAAACAACACCTAGATTATCAAAACAGCCTACTCCTCCTCCTCATCCAGGACCCTCGCCCGAATGATCTTGACCTCCTCGACGGGCCTATCGTCGGCGCCGGTCTTGACCATGCCGAGGCGCTTGAGGACGGCGAGCCCAGACTTGACGCGGCCGAAGATGGTGTGCTTGCCGTCGAGCCAGGGGGTCGGGGCGAGGGTGAGGAAGAACTGGGAGCCGTTGGTGTCCTTGCCGGCGTTGGCCATGCTGAGCACCCCGGCCCCCGTGTGCCGCAGGTCCGCCGCGATCTCGTCCTCGAACTTGTCCCCGTAGATCGAGGTCCCGCCCCGGCCCGTGCCCGTCGGGTCCCCCGTCTGCGCCATGAAGTTCGGTATCACCCGGTGGAACACGCACCCGTCGTAGTAGCCCCGCGAGGCGAGGGTGCGGAAGTTCGCGCAGGTGCGGGGTGCGTGGGTGGTGTAGAGCTCGACGGTTATGGTGCCCTGGTTTTGGGGGAGAGGTTAGTGGAAATGCATGCATGTGTGTTTGGGTGTTGGGATGTAAATAAAGGTAATGGGGATGAGTGTAAGGTACATACCATAGAAGTCTCGAGGGCGACGTTAGTAGTCATCTTGGGCGTGCGTGGTGCAGATACAACAAGAAGCTCTAGAAATAATAAGAATTCGTCCCTCCAACTTCGCGAGCTTCGATTGCCAATTAAAGCTGTTTGAAGCTATTCTTGAAGCTCCCCCCCAAAAAGGTCGAGATTCAATTTGGAGGGGCTGCACCCCGAGTATTCAATTGTCCGAGACTAGGTCATGCATTTATCGATGTTTCTCAATGCGGAAAGCACGCTGCGGGTCCTCACGTCAGGCACGAGGCGCCTTCACGAAATAAGCCACATTTAGGACAACGACAACTGAAGAATTAACGAACTGCACGTATCTTTTGTACTTGCCACAAATAATTTCTTTACAGGCTGCAAGATTTCTTATTCAACATCGTTTACGATTCCTAGTGTGTCTTTTTTTTCTTCTTCTTGGGATACCTGGATAAATACCCAACCTAGCACAAATTATGTGTACAGGCATAAGATCTGTCCAAATTCTCTAGGTGAAGGTCCCAGACGCAACATACCACATATACCTTGACGGTGTCTTCAGGCATCCCATCTACCAACGGCTGACAATTTTCGCAAAATCATTGGGGCAGTTGAAGAATTTATACATTACTGAGTCATTGCCATAAAACCTTCGCAAATTTAGAAAAGGCAGATCCTATTTGAGGACACATGTTTCGCTTCATGCTGCCGCAACCAAGGTTTATACAATAGCTCCTTTCACTTCCTATACCTTCAGGCACAGTCCTCCGAACTTCGAGCCCAACTCACATCACACTTAGCCCCTACTTGGTCCAGGGACCACCGGGATCATGGCTAGTGACAATTCGACTCTCCTCGCGGCAAGCGAGATCTCAGCCGCCAACGTGACAGAGTCATTAGCAGCCAATCAGGCTCTCACCGACAAACTCATCAACCTACCAACAATCCTCTGGAACAACAGGGAATTTTTCCTTCTTGAGGGCCGTATAATCTTCACGGCAATGGCTTGCATTTATCTAGGATCTCAAGCCGCGCTTCGTCGCCCTCCGTCTGCAAATCCAGCCAAGAAGGGTAAAAAGGGAGGTCGGAAAGACCAGGGTAAGGAAGATGAACTTGTCCAAGGTTTTTCACCTTCTGATGCTATCTTGCTTCCTATAATGGCGGCGACGGTCCTCGTTGGACTTTACTACTTGATCAAGTGGCTTGATGACCCGGAGGTCCTTAATAAGATACTGAGAGCATACTTCTCAATCATGTCCCTAGTCGCCATGGGGAAGCTTCTTGCCGACTCACTGCATTATGTCACTGGATTTATCTTTCCTACCGTATGGCTTGCGAAGGATGGCAAGCTGTATCATATCGACTCCTCAAAAAAGGGTCAATGGTCCGTTAACGACAACTCCACCGAACAAGTATGGGACGAAAAGAAGAAAAGCCCTTTCCCATACTGGTGGTCTGAGTTGAGTGCTTCCGACGCTACGAATAATCTACTTTGGGAGATTCGCTATCTACTTACAGAGGAATGGACTATTCGCTTTTCCATCCACGGCATTACGAACCAGAAGCTCAAAGTCAAGTTCAACGATATCCTTGGCATTGTCCTTGCTGTCCAGGTGAACATAGCGTATTACGTGACGCAGTCGACCTTTCTATCCAACCTCATGGGTTATTCTTTCTGTTACACCGGTATCATCTTGATGTCTCCAACTACGTTCGCCACCGGAACTGCGGTCCTCTTCGGACTGTTCTTTTACGATATTTACATGGTATTCTATACGTAAGTCCCTTATACTGTCTTTTGTGCTTGTTATAACTCATCCTACTCACATTTGAGTACAGCCCTTACATGGTGACCGTCGCTACCAAGCTTGATGTTCCTATTAAGCTCGTTTTCGACGGACCTGTCAGAGCTAGTATGCTCGGCCTGGGCGACATTGTGCTCCCTGGCATCTTCGTCGGGCTCTGCCTGCGCTTTGATCTCTACATGTACTACTATCGGCAACAAAAGTTCGTCCCTGTGGAGTTAAAGAGCAAGGATGAATCCTCAGGCAAAGTTGTCACTAACACAGAAACGCAACGCATGGTGGTCAAGCCCGACTACATTAGCCCACAAGGACAATGGGGAGATTGGTTCTGGAGCACAAGGTTTGGCAAGTTATCAGCGAACGCTACACCGACACTAAAAGCTACGACATTCCCTAAACCGTATTTCTACGCTTCTCTCGTTGGATACCTACTCGCTATGGTAGCGACTTTGGTTATGCTAATAGTCTACCGCCACGCTCAACCAGCATTGTTGTACCTTGTTCCTGGCGTTATTTTCGCCACTTGGACCACAGGCCTGTTCAGGGGAGAACTCCGAGAGATGTGGGGCTACACAGAAGATGGTAGTCTGGATACCGCAGATACAATAGTGGAAGTTGATGGTGATGGAAATGTCATCAGCGTGATCAAAAACAAAGATGACGTTAAGAATAAGAAGGACGATGATAGCAAGAATGACGATAAGTCAGGAGATACGAAGAGTGACGGGAAAGGGAACACCAAGCCCAGCAATGACGTTTCCTCTGATACCAAATCGGCCAAGCGGGATGCCCCCTCAAATGGCGAGGCTGGCGAGAACACCGAGGCCAGTGCTGAGAAGGACGAGAGTTTGGCAGCTAAGAAGAAGCTTAAAGGTTATCCTGTTTTCCTTTTTTCAATCGAGGTTCCAGCACCCAGCGAGGCTAGCGATTCATAGAATGGCACAGATCCCATATAATGTAGAAGTACTTGCGGCTACAAATGCCAAATAAATAAGCACTCGTGTAACATAATGTACCTTAGGGTAGTATGTGCCAATGGCAACAATTCATCGTATGGTAGTTGGTTTTAAGGTTAGCTGAACCTTATTCAAATACTTGGAAGGTTCCTAAACCTACGACTAGGTATCATCTAGAGTTAATCAAGTCGCGTAAACAAATCTATTGTTGACTAGGTAACTGGGACTTTGACTACAGACACGACGGCATTATTGTAGGTATTATGGTGTCTTTTCCGGTCTTACTTGACGCCAATCAAATATCGAGAGGAAAAGCGTAACTAGATAAAATCAATGCCTTGTTAACTACCTGATCAAAGTCAAAAGGTACCTATAATACATATCATCCGGCTGGAAACAAAGTTGTTATGACCAGTGGCCTATTTACGAAGTCTGTGGTATACCAAAATTTCGATAAGGCACCTACCTAAGGTGAGCTTTGGGAAAACACCCTACCACAAACTCAGGCAATAGTCTCAGCAAAGGCAAAAAAAAAAAAAAAAAAAAAACAGACCATTCAGAAAACAACTACGCAACAGAATACAGTGCGCTATCGCGAGATGGACTAAGAAGCATTGAAGCAACTTCAACTTTCAGCAGGTGCCTTGAAACCTAGGTACCTAAACTATTAGAGTCCGAGCTATACATGCCTATACCACATCATGAGTCTCCACACACCTTTCATCCCTCATGGAGTCACTAATTAGACAACCTTCTATTTTAGTTGCACCTATAGCACGTCTATTGCCCTTCTACCTAGCTTATTATGAAAATATGTGGCTAGAAGATATTGTATATTCTCCTTTAAAGTTTTCGACCGAGGTTTGAGAACCCCTGAGTAGGCCTGAGGGTATTGTTTACTCTCAACACTGCCTGGATCTTGTTAGCTAAACCTTGACTCTAGGGTTATTTACACAGAATTGGTTTTAAAGGTCTTGCGTCTCCCCCCGGGGCTGTCTCTATTCTTTCCCACTTTCACATCAATTCTCAACTCCCAAGCAACTCGTCTACAACGTTCGAACTTGACTCGAATATTCTGTACGATAACATCAAGCTTGTGACTTACATGCAAACAACTACGCCAGTACCGCTCTGAAGAACAATAATTGAACCGAATTATTGTCTCTAGTAAGTCTCTATTTGTGGTCCGACTTCTATATCCCAAGTTGTTATCGTTATTGTTTGTTTGTTTACCAGGCACCACTGTTACTATTCACAACACAACACAATATAACACAACACAGGATATCTAATTAACACTATCCTAGATCCATCATCTATAGACTCGCTCCTTGCTTACCTATACGACAACACAAGGAAGCGAGAGTCGACTTACCGGATAAGGGACATAATTCTGCCGCCTTATTGTCGATAGTATATTCCGTCCATCTGGAATATATTATCTTTCTCTATAAAGATCTGCTCTGCCGGTCTTCTATTCGACACAAAGTCTACCCGTCGAATAGAAACCGAAAGAGAAGAAAAGAAATACGACATCGCCAGACAATTGACACGACTACTATCATTATCGTCGTCGTCGTCAACCATGCCTGGCACAACTAATAACGCCTCAGGCCCTCAGCGGAGACCCCGCAGGGCTTCCAGGCCGATCCCACCCCTGTTGTCGTCGTCGCCATTCTCGCCGTTGACATCATCATCATCATCATCATCATCATCATCATCATCATCACCATCATCACCAACAACGGCAACAAGAAGCGAGGTCAGGATCGTCGCTCCTGCTCCTGCTCCTGCTGCTCCCGCCCCAGGGAGGGCGGCAGCAAACCGCCCAACGACGAGGGGCTCTACCGGGCGCGGGCGTCGAAACAATACCGGCGCTCGCGGCCGCGGCCGCGGCCGTGGCAACAACAACAATACCAATGGCCGCCGCAATACCAACAACAATAGCCGTGGCAACATCAACAGCAATGGTCGCGGCAACATCAGCAACAACGGTCGTGGCAACGTCAGCAACAATAGCCGCGGAAACAACAACAACAATGACCGCAGCGTCCACGCCACGGCGGAGGGGTCGCCCGTACGCGGGCCCGCCCCCGGACCCGGAGACATCCGCCCAGCTAAGCGCCGGCGGATCGACAACTTGGAAGTCGGAGGCACCAGCGGCGCGGAGGTTCGAGAGAGATTGTACGCATCGGTAGGACGGGAAGCGCCTCCCCTCCCCCCCCCTCGTTCTCGTTCGTCTTCCCTTTCTCCTGCGCCTTCCTCTTCTTCTTCCTCTCCCTCACCTCCACCTCCACCTTCACCTTCACCTTCACCCTCACCTTCACCCTCTCCCTCGCCTTCTCCTTCTCCCTCACCTTCTCCTTCTCCCTCACCCCCACCACCACCACCACCACCCCCGCCACCCGCGCAGAAGAAGAGGAAAGCCGGCAGGAGGGTAGTAGATCCGGACGAGGACCCGTTCCGGGTGTTCTGGTGGGCGCAGTTCATGCACTGCGTGGCGGACCTGGAGGGCTCGGAGGCGTACGTGGGGGAGGAGGACGCGGAGGAGGTGCTGGAGAGCGTGAGCGCGGAGATGTGGGAGGACCGCAAGGACGAGGACGTCCGCAGGATGCTGGGCGGGCTGGTCACGCTCGCGTGGGACGTGCTGCCCGGGGAGGCGGGGCCCTGGAAAGACGACGACGACGATGAGGATGAGGATGATGAGTAGGGAAGCCTGAAGGGCTGGGGGGAAGTTGGGGAGGAAAGATGGCTGTGGTGGAGTGCGAGGAGGGATAGGGATAGGGATAGGGACAAGAAGAAGAAGAAGAAAAGGGGCCGGTATCTCTTTCGGTTCCCTGCTTCCTGACGGGGGCGAAGCTACAAGCTACAAGCTACGAGATTGGAAATTTGTTTTGGATTGAAATTGCTTTGGAGTTACGGTTCTTGCTTGGGAATTACGGTTTTTGCTTGGATTGATGGTTTGGATTTCGAAAACGAGGGCAAAAGCCTGGGTTTAGGAGTTTTGGGTATATCTTCAACCGGCGTTTGTTACTGGTATGTGGTAACACACGGAACATATGGCACATTGTGGACATCGAAGACAATACAGCGATGTTAAGGGAATATATAGGCTTTGGATTGTTGCTGTTATTCATATCGACATTCAACAATTTAATATATGCCTTCTTACATATTGTCTCGTTGATGCCTGTATTAGTTGTTTGTAGTTGTGAACCGTTGGATGTCTGGTGGGAGGTGATGGATCGGTCCAAGTGGACCTAAGCTTACTTCACTTCACATTAGTGGAAAGCCTATTCAGCGGACTCTGGTGCTAGAATCGGTAGCTGCCGCTACTACACCTTATGCACCTATCAGCGTTATCACTAAGGCTGTCCGACTGCTAATGCATGTGGATAAAGCTAGTAGGATCATCCCGTAGTACTCCGAGTGCCTGAATGCCATGCCTTCCGAGCGAATAAGTACATGTACCTCTCTTATATCAACTACAAAGCCAATGATGGATTTAGGAGGTTAGGTTGCACAAAAGGAATCGATGGACTACTGCAGCTGCATAACAACGATTAAGGATTATCAAATACATGTAAGTCGTTCGAGGTAAGATGAGGTAAGATAAAATCCGATCGGAATTCTTCTCACGTTTTTTTTTTTCCACCTTTTGGATTTGATTATTGCCTTTTATAGCATTGAGCTATAAAACTTGCCAATTACAATTTTGAACCTCCTCACCATTCCTAACCCCAACAAAAACACCATGGGATCGGGCAACGTCGAGGTCATACAATATCTTGTCGACACCCGGCAATTATGGCCCGGGGCGACCAAGACAAAAGACCTCGAGAAAGAGGTATGAGTAATTTAACGGCCTTTGCTTTTTTTCTTTTCTTTCTTTTGTTCTTTTCTGTTTTGTATTATTGTCTTTACGAAGGATAGATTAAAACAGCTTACGTCAGTCTAGGCGTCGCGCGCGTTGTCTCTCCTCACCGAGGATGAGAAGAAGGGCGTTCTAAAGTATTACTTCGTCGCCGATGCGAAGATGTCGTTGGCCTCGCAGCTGCTGAAGCACTGGGTCGTCAGCAAATACGCCAACGTCTCGTGGTGGGACACCAAGCTGACGCGGGACGAGAAGACCAAGCCCGTGTACGTGGACCCGGCTACGGGCAAGCAGCCGGTCGCCTTCAACGTCAGCCACCAGGCCGGCATCGTGGCGCTCGTGGCCGTGGCCGGGTACGACGGCAAGGTCGAGGTCGGCACCGACGTGGTGTGCACGAGCGAGCGGCGCGCGCGCGACCACAAGGTCATCAACACCGAGGGCTGGGGCAGCTTCGTCGACCTGCACTCGGACGTGTTCGGCCGCTCCGAGGCCGGCTACCTGAAGAGCGACCTCCTGAGCACGCAAGCGGACCTGCCGCCGCTGGCGCGCGGCGACGAGATCCTCGACTTTAAGCTGCGGGCCTTCTACACGCTGTGGTGCCTGCGCGAGGCCTACGTCAAGATGACGGGCGAGGCGCTCCTGGCGCCCTGGCTCAAGGACCTGGAGTTTAAGCGGTTCCGGGCTCCGCGCCCAGGGCGGGAGTTCGTGCAGCGGCCGGACGGCGAGGTGGCTGACAAGCAGGAGGTTATCAAGGAGCACGAGATCTTGTTTCACGGGGAAAAGGTCGATGATGCGAACATCTGCCTACGCTCCCTGGGGCCGGACTACATGACCTGCTCTGCCATCCGGACGCCGGACCGCAAGGAAGACGCGCTCAGCTGGGACTTGGGGCCGTACGAGTTCCTGCCTATGAACCAGATCTTGTCTGACGCGGAAGAACGGCTAGACGAGTGATTTTGGGGGAGCGGATAGAGTCGAGTTGAGTCACTCATCTTATGCGTTACGAAGATTACGAGGGTATAGATGAAACGTGTCTGCGTGTGTGTGTTCACATATAGAATAAGAGTCCTGAAATACATAGGTATATATGAACATTTATACCGAGTCATTAGACCATCATCTATTTCTGTCTAGAGTAGCTGCCTACCGGACCTGGGTTCCGTTAGACTTCGGCTGACCCAGTGGCAGGCTAGGCGGCGAAGTGTTGTGCTGCTACAGCTTCTAGAGGAGGGTTATGGTCACATCGGCATACACCCCAACTCCTGCAAGGTGACGGCAGCATGCGGCAGATGATCTTCATTCAGGACTACCTAACATGACCCTTTTTATGTGGCCCTATATAGTTCATCGCGATGTTTACCAATATAGAATAGGCCATATGGGGGGGCTGTATGGCTGTAACTTTACTTCCCATGGCTATGTCATATTCACTTTTTATGCGAGATGGACTCATGTAACTGCCCAGGTGGTCAACTCGAGGCTCCAAGCGCTGGAGATTACTCAATAACATTGAATAAAGGTAAGTAAGCCAAGAAAGGTTATGCTTTTTACTAAGGCTTTGCACGTACTTTAGCTCCGGATAGTGCTCTGTTTCACAGCATGTATAGAAGGAAAAAGAAAGATCAAACGCGGGTGCATTATAGGTAAACTTGAGGTAAGGTACCTTAGAAGGTACCTAAGGTACCTAAGGCACTAACACCGTGAACTTTACTATGTTATGTACCTTGTACTGCATATGGTACGTGTCTCAATTTTTAGCGTGGCTTGATTCATTGGTGGGGAATGTCCCCTCCTGAGGTTTGGCGTCTCGACGAATTTCTAAATTCTGGGATTGGAAGCTGCACATATCGAACCAGCCAAGCTAAAAACGACTTGGACACTAAAAACGTCATTTTTTTGGTGACGAAGGGGGGGAAATGCTTGTCTTTGTGAAAAGACACAGTTGACCATTCAATCCTAATTATCTCCTATCATTCCTAAAAAATACCTACGAATTAAATTCCACTCTTCGATTCGACTTTTTATTTTTAACCTTCTATAACTAAATCCTCACTTAATCTCCATCGTCCATCATTTGAACATGCCGCTGTACTGACATCTGCTTCACCGTCAAGTCAAAATCAACTTGGAAATCTTTACCATCGACTTTCCTTAAACAAGTTGCTTGTCTATCACAAGTTCTACGATTTCGGTACCGAGAGGTACCGGGATAATACTATTTAATTCAACATGTCGGAAGCCGGCGATAGGTGAGTAAACATAGGTTATTATCGATTCCACCGTGTAGAAATGCCTTATTGCTCCATTGAGCTCTTGGCAGGTCTTTCTAAAGTCGGGCACACTATTACCTATTGTCTTCCCTATGGGACCTTAAGACTCTAGCGCGACGTTGAGACATCCCTAGATAACTGACTCGCTTTGAAACTAGCCAGCATAAGCGGTCTAAATCAGCCGCCCTCTCCCTCCTTCGACGCAAGGACAAGGATAATCGTAATGATGACGATGCTATTTCCGAAGATGGATCGCAAACTTCTGGGATCGGTGCACTTCCCATCACGAGCAACTCTGCCCCCGCCGTTCCCATGTCCCACCAAGGCTCAGTCAAGGGTCATAGCCAAAAGATGTCAGTTAGCCGAATACCCTCCCGCGAGCCCGCCTCTTTAAACCCGAATCGGTACAGTCTCGCCCCCGGCGACAAGGGCTCTTCTCTTGAACAGTCCGTACGTAAATTCCGGATCGTCGAGGCTCTACGGAGCGGAAATACAGCTGCGATATCCAAAGCTGTTAGGGAAACATCCGAATCTGGGCCTCGTGCTAGTACGTCTTCTATCAATGGAGCAAACGCGGGGCCTTTGGAAGACACGACGGTTTTACACCTTGCCATCCAGTGCGCCGAATTCGACGTTGTGCAATACGTACTCTCCGATGGCGCCGGATATATTGATGTAAACGCTCGGGACAAGGATGGAAATACACCGCTACATATCGCTGCTACTCAGGGGCGTGCCCCGGTAGTCCGGTTACTTTTAGAACAGAAGGATATCAACGATGCTGTTGCAAACAACCAGGGAAAGCTCCCTTTAGATGTAGCGAGAAGTCCCGAGATCTTCCAGCAGCTGCAGCTCGCGAGGACATTATTTGTGCAGGATAAAGTAAAGGAAGTCCAGGAGCTTGTGCGAAAGGGAGCCTATGATACTCTTGGTCAGGTTCTCGAAGAACCCCGTGTCAAGACAATCTTAGACATCAATAGTATTGAGCTACCCTGTGACCCCGTGACTATTCAGGCAGGTGGGACATTGCTTCATGAGGCTGCTCGCAAGAAAGACACAAAGTTGATCCAAGCTCTTCTCCTTCATGGTGCTGATCCGTTTCAACGGGATCGCAAGGGTAAGCTCCCTCAGCAGGTTACCAACGATGACATCACGAAAGCGATGCTCAAGAAATCACCTGCCGCGGTAGCTGCACAACGTGGTATTCAGGAGAAAGCGGTGCTTGGGCACGCGACTTCACAAGGTGGTCCCGGGCCGGCTGTCACAGGAGACCCTCTGGCTGGGCGCGAGCCGCAGATGAAGGGGTACCTCAAGAAATGGACAAATTACCGCAAAGGTTACCAGCTGCGATGGTTCGTTCTCGAAAACGGCGTCCTGAGTTATTATAAACATCAAGACGACGCGGAAAATGCCTGCCGAGGAGCTATCAGTATGCGCATCGCCAAGCTATATATGAGCCCCGAGGAAAAGACGAAATTTGAGATTATCGGGAAGTCATCAGTCAAGTATACGCTAAAGGCTAATCACGAAGTTGAGGCTAAGCGGTGGTTCTGGGCCCTGAATAATGCGATTCAGTGGATGAAGGACCAGGCGAAGCAGGAAGAAAAGCAGAAGGCACAAAGTGCTGAAATGTTACGGCAGGCCCGAGATAGCCTTTACAAACCGGCAGAACCGTCTGTTACAGATTCTCATAGCGAAGTGGCGAGCACAGGCGAACCTAGGAGTAGTGTGCAATTGTCCCGCCTTTCTTCAATAGGAAAAGTGCCTAGTTCACGGACGGGAATATCTCGTGCTAGTACCGCGGGAAGCGTGGATGACGAATTTGTCGACGCTGGCAGCCCAGAGGCCAAGGGACAAAGCAACGGAGCGCCTACGGTCCCCGGTGAACTTGACGATGACGATGATGACGACGACGGATATATAGACCAGTCAAGCCGTGGTGAAGCTCCAACAGCAACCAAGGACGCTTTTAATATTACTGCACAATCAGCAAGGCTTCAACTGGACACACTAGCATCCGTTAGCGCAGCGTTACAGGCGGAAGCACAGAAGAATCCATCGTTGTCACTTGCTGATCCCAAAGCGGCGCAAGCGCTAGCGACGTACGACGCAGCGATCCGAAGTCTAAAGGGCCTTATGGGGGACCTACTCAGAATATCGAAGGACCGTGACGCGCATTGGCAATATCGCTTGGAACAAGAAATTGAGATGCGACAAATGTGGGAAGAAAGCATGGCCAAGGTTGCCGCAGAGCAAGAAGTCTTGGAAGCAAGAGTCAGCGAAGCGGAGACGAAGCGAAAATTGGCGAAACGGGCGCTTCGTGAAGTCATAGGAAATACCGGCGAATCTAGACCAATAACTAGAGATAGTTTCCACGCCGTGCGTACTGAGGCGCCTGGTACGAATGAGGAGGAAATACCTGATCCGTTACAGTCACCATCACTGAAGAGTATAGGTCGCAAGTCAACCTTACACCCTCATGCTATCGAGCTCTCCAGCGACTCAGAATCCGAGCAGGAGGAATTCTTCGATGCTGTGGACGCAGGAGAAGTCGACGTAGAACCGATGCCGCCGTCTGACGTTGTACCATCCGCTGGTACTGGACAGGATGTCGTAGTATCAGGAGTAGACGTCAGCAGCGCATTTAAAGGTTATGAGAATGGTTTCAGGACAAGACTAAAATTGGACGAAGATAATCGACCAAGGATTGGTCTATGGGTAAGTTCGCGGATCTTGTCAAGTTAATACTCAGCTGCTGATTTGGTCTTAGGGTATCTTGAAATCTATGATCGGGAAGGATATGACGAGGATGACGCTACCTGTGTCCTTTAACGAGCCAACTTCTTTGCTATATCGAACTGGTGAAGATATGGAGTATGCAGACCTATTGGACATGGCAGCGGATCGATCGGATTCGATCGAGCGTATGCTGTACGTCGCCGCCTTTGCGTCGAGTGAATTCGCGTCGACTATTGGCCGTGTCGCGAAACCATTTAATCCACTTTTGGGTGAGACGTTTGAATATGCCAGACCTGACAAAGGCTATCGTTTCTTCATCGAGCAAGTCAGCCATCACCCACCTATCGGTGCAGCGTATGCAGAATCTGCGAAGTGGACTTACTGGGGTGAGGCCAAAGTCGACTCGAAGTTCTTGGGCAAGTCATTCGACATTTATCACCTTGGTACCTGGTTCCTGAGATTACGCCCTACTGCTGGGGGCAAAGAAGATTTCTACACGTGGAAGAAACCCAAATCACAAGTAGTCGGTATCATTACAGGTAACCCAGTTGTGGACAACTATGGTCTTGTAGAAATCAAGAATTGGACAACCGGAGAGACGTGCTTGCTAGATTTCAAGCAGCGAGGTTGGAAGGCATCTAGCGCCTACCAGCTCTCTGGAAAGATTTTAGACGCCGATGGTCGGCCGCGCATGAGCTTGGGTGGCCGTTGGAACTCGAAACTCTACGCCCGTCTGACGCCCGGCTTTGAGGCTACTGTCGAAGAGCCGAAGGACACACGAGGTAGCATCAGCGACCCTAGTCGGGCTTTCATAGTGTGGGAGGCCAATCCCCGACCCGAAGGTATCCCGTTCAACCTTACACCGTTTGTGCTCACTTTCAACCACATAGACGACAACCTCAAGAAATGGATTGCCCCCACCGACTCCAGATATCGTCCGGATCAGAGGGCGATGGAAGACGGCGAGTATGATTTTGCGGCCAGCGAAAAGAACCGGCTCGAACAGGCGCAACGAGCCAGGAGGCAGGCGAGGCAGCAAACGGGCGAGGAGTTCACACCCGCGTGGTTTGAGAAGGTGACATGTGAAATCACGGGGGCAGAATACTGGAAGTTTAATGGCAAGTACTGGACGCAGCGGGAGAAGTTCGGTAACGGTGACGCTCACGCGTGGGATGGCCTAGAGCCGATCTACTCGTCCGAAGAGCAGGAGTAATGGATCTGGGCTAGGTAGTAGGTAGTGGCGAGGCTGTACATCATATAAAAAGAGAGAGTTACTTGCGCGAGGCGGCTGGTAGACGAGTATGAATGAAACGAGGCATTACTACTTTGACGGTTTTAAAAACCATTGTTTGGTGAATGATGTGAACTTTAGCCCGCATAGAAGTTTTTTTTTTTTTCTCTTTGATAATGATAAGGTCATAAGCAACCACATTTGCTGTAGTTTTAGCTATAACGAATATTAGTTGAGCGAGCTACTTCTCTTTTCAACGATAGCTGTCATATGTAGTGTGCTAAAAGTTGCTGCCTGGTATTAGTTGCTGGTCCAAGGTGAGGCCGATTACCGAATATAGAACCATACCCATACTTGCCTTATGCCTAACTAACTTAGACCTACGTAGCAATATACCTTGGTAGGGACTTATTATTAGATGACTTACATGTGTAAGGCAAATCGATCGGCCGGCACTTGTCATTACCTGTGTCGTACCTAACTTAATGATACATTAGGTACCTAAGATAGTAGTTTCCATAGGTAGCAAGTTCCAATTTCTTGGCGCCGGCATGCGGGCCGTGGCCCACTTTCTGATCCGAGCCTCGGTAAAAAAGAAAAAAAAGGGCTAGCTAAACAATCCCGTCCCGATTTCATAAGCAATGAAGCTTCTTGCTTCTGAGACAATCGGCCTTTTATTAACCAATTAAGTTGACTTCCTCGTCGATTTCGCTTGAGTTTTGCGAAGTCTCGCAATAGGGGGTAAAATATCTTGACGTGGTTTTCTTCATACCCATTGATTGTTACTTGTTAACTACCAAACCTGAACTTATTTTATTGTCTTCTTTCATTCTTCTTTTGTTCATTGTGTTCAAGCCACGTTTTTAATCAACTACACCTACCTAATCAACTACGAGGTATCTACCTCTTATTAACTTATCAAAAGCTAAAGGGGTAATTTGTGGATATACGTACCTCATATTACCTTACGCGCGCAACTTTACTACGAGGTACATAACATCATCACTACCTTAGTTACATAGGTATCACCATCATCGTCGGCAGTTGCCGTCTTCTTGTACGACGTCAAACCCACCACACCCCGTCGGGGATCTAAATTTCGTTGCCGTTGGACGGTAGGAAGCGGGAAGAGAGAAGCAAACGAACCGATAGGCGAGAGACAGTCGCCGCTACCGTTACCAGTTGCTGTTTACGCCGTACAGTCAACAAGTAGCTACTTCCCTTAACCTAAGCTAAGTTATCCGACGACGACAACATGGGCGAGAGGTTCCCGACGCTGGTCCGGCCGCCGCCGGTCGACACGTCCAAGGCGCCGATCGAGAACGCGCTCGAGCTCACGGAGCTTAGCATCATCGGACCTGTGAGTTTCTTTTTCTTTCTTTATAAATATGTAAATATATATATATATATATATATATATATATATATGTAATTTTCTAAGCACTTGTGACACACGATACGATACGTACCTTATAATGTGCCTGTGTGTGTTGTACGTGAGAGAAAATGCCGCTGACTCGTATATCTCTTTCTAGGACCTGTTCACTAATACGCGCGAGCTCTGGCATCCGCCCGGCGCGCGGGGAATCTACGGAGGCGCCGTTATTGCGCAGACACTTGCCGTACGTTGATCTGCTCTCTTTTCTTTTTCCTGCTCATGCTGTGCTATGCTATCGCTTATGCTGGCTTCGGTTTCTTAATGGTGGCCCGTTGTTGGTTTTACTATATATCGCTCTCGCTCTCGCTTACTTCTTACCCATTTGCCCCCTATCTCGTACGATCAGTTTGTGTGTTTGCCAGTTCCTGTCATACCCCATGGCTTATTAGCCCGCTGCCCTCCCCGAGCGGAGTTCGGGTGGGAGGGCCCGATTCGGTAGCCCGGGTCGGCTTTCGCCTGATTTTCTCCTTGGCCCGGCGTGGTGTCCTGCTGTGCTGTGCTGTGCTGTGCTCCCAACGCCTATGTATATCCCTCTTGCATAATTTCCCTCTTCTCCTCCCCTTCCCCTACCAGACCTCCTTTCATCTCACCCGCATATGCAATGGCGGAAGAAGGCGTGGTGTGGGAACGACAAGTTGGAATTCTGACGCAGGATTTCCGCTTTGCATAATTCGGATCCCCGTCATTCATTCACATCCGCCAGCGTTTATGCAAGCCATCAGCTGACTACGATGAGCACAAGAGAGAGAGAGAAAAAGAGAAATCCACCGACTAACATGACATCCCCATATAGGCTGCCCAACGCACCGTCCCACCCAACTTCGTGGTCCACTCGTACCACTGCTTCTTCGTGCTCGCGGGCGACTCCAGCGTGCCGATCCTGTACCACGTCGAGCGCGTGCGCGAGGGCCGATCCTTCTGCACGCGCACGGTGCAGGCGCGCCAGCGCGGCCACGCCATCTTCACCGTCACCTGCTCGTTCGTGCGCGAGGGCAGCGGCGGCGCCGACACCGTCTCCCACGCCGTCCCCGTGCCGGCCGGCGCCCTCGACCAGAAGCCGCCCGACGACTACGTCGACCCACCGTTCCTGCGGCGCGCCGGCGCCGACGACGACCCCTTCCAGGGCTTCCGGTGCAGGAGCCCCGGGGACGAGGACAAGCTGCACCCGACGAGCAAGCGCGTGTGGCACTGGGTGCGCGCGCGCGGCAAGATCAGCGGGAAGGGCGGGCTGAGGGCGCATCTGAGCGCGCTGGCGTACGTCAGCGACTCGTACTTCATCGGCACGGTGAGCCGGGTGCACCGGCTGTGGCGGCAGCCGGTGCGGCCGGAGGACGTGGGGAAGCTGGACCGGGAGACGCGCGAGTACCTCGAGCAGGTGAGCGAGTGGGAGGGGTACGGCAGCCTGGCGGAGACGGCCAAGAGGCCCCAGGTCGGGATGATGGTCTCGCTCGACCACTCGATCTACTTCCACAACCCCGCCAAGGTCCGCGCCGACGAGTGGATGTTCGTCGAGATGGAGACCCCGTGGGCCGGGGACGGCAGGGGCGTGGTCATGCAGAAGATATATAGTGCCGATGGGACGTTGCTTGCTACGGCGTTCCAGGAGGTGAGTTGCTTTTGCTTGCTGTTTTTGTTTTTATCCTGTTTCCCCCCTATCCCCCGTTTTGCTCCTCTTTTAGCCCATTTTGTAAAGGGGAGTAGTGAGCTAACGGGTGTCTTATGACTTATAGGGTGTTGTACGATTGAAGCAGAAGCACAGCCAAGACAAGACGGCTAAGCAGGAGAAAGCGAAGCTATAACAAGCTACAAGCAACCGGCTTTGATGTGTAAGAAGAGCAAAGGGCAATATAAATAAACCCGGGGAGGCAATACGTGTTTACCGATTAGAACTGGCGTTTTCTTTTCTTTTCTTTTGTCTTGACTAGATGGGACGTATAGACAGACTTGTTATTGCTAATACTACATAGCCGTGAGGGGGGTATATAAGTTGCAGGCGTTGTACAAGAGCATATGCATATGCGGAGGTCCTCTTTACACGAGTAGATGATGCGAGGCTTTTTAGATTATAGTAGATACGTCACGTATAGAGAGAACTATACCCATTCATTTGCACAATTCTCCCCAGCGGAAGTTCCGCCTCGGTATTATGGTGATTTTCACTATTCCGGATATATAGCCTTTGCTAGCGGAATGCATATTCTTGCCGGTGTTAATTTATCGCTCGATTTGAACAGTGAGACCCTTTTTTGCGTATACTAATACCGGTAGCTGTCATGCATATACGGGATGGAAGTACTCAGAGGTTTCAAGCAGGTACCTACGTAGAAGCCAGTAGACCGAGGGCATGTATATCCGAGTATCAACGTCGGCAATGTGGGAGTGGGATATGATGTGTTAGTCAGGGCCGGCGCCATGATTCACACGCCACCCTTAATGGAACTACTAAAGCAAGGTAAGAGGAAGGCTGGAAGGATATTCTCATGCGGGTTGAGCTGGCTAGCGGATTTGGCCCACCTTCCCCCGGCCGGTCTCGCCGTAGTCGCGTCGGAGACTTGCCGAATTGCAATAACTTTCCGCGGGATGAATCATCACTCGGGGGACTACGGGAGAGAGATTCGGTGTGGCACCTTCTGTGGGGTCTCCCGTGAGTCTGGCTAATGTGGAATGGTGAGATAGCGAGATAGGGGCAATAGGAGAAAAGATAGTGTTAGGAAAAGGGGTTCACAGCTGGTGACCATAACGGTAGGTGTATTTATGTTTACTTACCTATCTGTCCTAATAGATCGAAAAAATGAGCGTGGAAAATAGGTAGGGTATAACGACCTCTCTTAAGATCTCGCTCCTTATTATCACACATGGGACGACGACGACGAACCTCCTGGCGTGTTCGAGATGGACTTCTCCTGAACGAGTCTCGACTCAACGTCAAGAAAAAAAAAGAAGCAGCAAAAGCCGAGGATAAGACAAGGTTAAGCGGCTAAAGGGAACGAGAGATATTTTATTTACTTTTTTCTTTTTCCTTGAAGCCCCATACCGGCGAAACTTCACCCGCGCGGTATCGGCAACCGGGGTAGCCTAACGGTTCTCGTATGGGTCGATAAAAAAGATTAAGAAAATAATTAAAAGAAAAATTCTCCGGCCGATTCGAATCGAGACAGAAGAAGCCCTTTGCGGGTCCCCGGACGTCGCAAGGAGAAAACTCGGCGATGGTTTTTTTTAGTGTATGTATGTCACTCAACCCACGCTATCGGAGCAAGCTCCATCT
Source organism: Daldinia bambusicola (assembly GCA_022478815.1). Taxonomy (NCBI): domain Eukaryota; kingdom Fungi; phylum Ascomycota; class Sordariomycetes; order Xylariales; family Hypoxylaceae; genus Daldinia; species Daldinia bambusicola. The sequence goes on from MU284078.1 coordinate 95,855, forward strand.
ATTGGAACTGTCAAACTTGTTTTTTTCTTCTTGCGTGCGTTCTTATTCTTAATTTTTTTTTTCCCACCTGAAAAGCCAGCCAAGTCTAGCCCTGCTGGGTCGCCTCACTTGTTTTCAGCTGGAGGCTGGGGCTAGCTGGAGGCTTCCGTGAAGCTTCGCGAAGAAACGGGCCGATGGGTTTTCGCGATGTGTAATTTTTTCCCCTTCTTTTCGTCTTGCGCGAGTTTTGAAAAAAAATATTGGATAGAGAGAGGTAACCAACTGTTAGTCCAACCGCTTGGACTTTATTTTACGTCCACTCAGAGAGCAGAATAGCAACGCCGCGGTATTTTTCCCACGTGGCGGGGCCATTAAAAACGTCTGTAAAACGTGGATATTGTTATTAGTATGGGTATTAGTATTAGTATTTCTCGTCTTGCCTGAGCTAGAGAGATGGTGCGAATGGTAACGATTCCTCGTTCGAGTGGGTTTAAGGGGCCGGTGGGGACGGCGCGTAGGGCTAGAATCTCCTATCCTTCTCGCTTCGGTAATAAGAAACAAGTATTGGTTTATTAATGATTACGTGTTACCTTCATGCGTGAACGTGTGAACGACTCAATTACGTGTTGTATGAGTTGTTGGTGATACGGCGCCTAGTTGATCATATTACAGTTAGGTTAGAGGTGAGAGTTAGGTAGTTGTTGGTATGTTGTATTATTTTGTACGAGTCTCTCGAAATAAGGCGAAACTTGTCAAAGTCAGGGATGCCAGGTCGATATATCCGTCAATAAAAACCAACAAGTGGCTACGTAGCTATGTAAAATGAGGTTTCAAATTTCACCTGCGGCGAAGCAAAGACGTCATGTCTTAATTGTCTGATAACACGTGGAGAATAGCTAACGATGCACTCTGCTTACGCGCTATATTCCCCAAGTAAAAGCATAGGAGGCTGTCGAGAGGCTGTCGGGATGCTGACGATACCTCCCGTGCAAGCAGGTTTATCGCGAAAAGGGCTTAACGGCCTTGTATTCATCGTCGTTGTTGTAGTCATGAAGCAATAGTCTATCTGTCAGTTTGTCTATTAAGGATCTCGACCGGAACCGGGGTTCGGGGGCACGGACAGTCGATCCAAGCAAGTTCCGCCAGCACAAAGCACGGATTTCAACTTGAACCCGTTTGTATCTCCATGTCTCTCAAGTACCGCAGAGAAAATGGAAAAGGCTCCTGGTCATGAGCTAAGTGGCCTCGATGTTGTCCCACTAGGGCTGACCCACGTCCCATTATTACTAGGGGACAATTACCCTTTAACTGAGGTAGGTCACTTGTAAGAGGTCGTGAATATGTGCTAGTACTTAATGCTAATGTTGTGATACCCTTTCACAATCCAATTAATATCCTCGGACGGCATTAATACATCAAAAGCCGACCCGCCGAAGGGGAAACTGGGTCATTCTTACCCATCAGCATGTGAAGTTTAGTTTATGTTAGGAGATGCGCATGGTATTGCATCGCAGATTTTTTTCTTGGTTTCTTGTCTTCCACGCGCAACTACTATCTTATCCCACACGGACGATCGCGGGTGAGTTTGTGGAGAGTGAGGATGTTATTTCGATTTACCCACGCGAGACCTTGCTGCTTCGAGAGGAATCACCCACCCCCTTCCTTCCCCGTGACACGGACGGCAGAAGGGCTAAACGGGGCTGCAGAGATGCGATCATAAATGCGTGATAGGGTTGGGTTATGAAATACATGGCCTTCCAGGTTGTGAAATTGAAATGAGCATCAGTACCTATGAGCATAAGCATGAGCATGATGAGGGACTTTCCCTCCTTACCCCCTGTTACCTGTGACCTGTTACCTAAGGGGTTCCCCATAACGAGCATCGAATTTGCGTTAATTATTCTGAAAGGGGACATGGACGGGAACGGGTCAAAGTAAGCTCGTGACATCGTGACATGGCCTTCAAAGAAAGCTGCGTTGTTCAATCGATTACCCTAAAACGTCCAATGCTATCATGGGCCTTGGTAAGGTAACATTTTTCGGTCTAGGATGATTTCCTCGGAGAGCGAGCCTGGCTCGCTAATGTAGCGGCCGAACACCGAATAACGGGATCCGCTATTATGGAGCTCTCATGATCATTTGTATAGTGGTGTTTTATCTTTAGTTTAGGTATATGTTTGTGTTTCTATAGAAAAAAAGGAAAAAAAAAAAAGAAGTTCGATGTGGATTCCTGATTGATTGATTGATTGATTAATTGATAAAAACTTGATGGCGTGCGGGTTGATCGACCGTCTCAATTCCAACCATCTCTAAATTGAGCCCAGCCCAGCCCAACTCAACCCAATCCAACCCAAGGCCAAGCCCTCCTTAACCAGATTCTTGGGTCAGGTTGTTTGGGTCAGGTCTTATACCATAATATATATCATTAGGTATCGAATGGTATGGTATACTACGTATCATTCTACTATGCACCTGTATCTTCAGCAATTATCAATGTCCTATGCATGTTCCATCATGCTCCTTTTGGTAATGATGAAAAAAAAAAAAAAAAAGCGGACTTACCTCAAATAGTATTAGCATCGTTACGTTTTTGTTTGGAAGATAGTACCCTATTTTTCTTTGAAATGCTGCACTCCGATTCGGCCGATGTATAAATCGTAAGTAACCGGAGCCGATACGGCATATCCAATTGTCCCATGGTACTGGACCATAATAGGAAAGCTTGTTGTGGGTCCTAGGGGCGATCATCTCCCACAGCTCTCCACCTTTTGAATTGACCAATAATATTCAATTGACATTCCCTCTTCTAGAATTGAGCTGAACTCTGCTTGCATCTCTTTTGCAGCGTTGCTGCTTCGCTGCTGCTCGCCAAATATACCCACTTTTAGCCAAAAGCGGAACCATTTTGCATCTTTTCGCATCTTTTTGCATCTTTAGGATCTGTGAGATAGGACCTGTGAGATAGGACCTGTGAGAGTATTACGACGTACTTTATTCTATGCGACCGTGCAATTAAGCTGGACCAGATAAGTGGTGAGATCATTTGAATCGTAAAGGGGTAGAGACCTGAAGCTAGCCTAACCTAACTTTTCTGTGTTGCCACGCATTAGATGGCAATCTCAAGCTAAGCTTGACAAGTGGTGGTTTGAAAGAGGCAAATTGCATAAGAGGGTACAGAAAGCCCATAAGAGGATTCTCCGGATCTGCCAGTCCTCTCCTTCGGGAACGCGCTAAATTAGGAGCGCCTTGCAGGATGTTCCACAAACGATCTAACCTTAAGGTACCTAGGTCGCTTGATAGGTACGGGTTACCGCCTGTTACCTCGCATCAAGCAGTTATGTCAAAAGGTTCGCTTAGAAGAGCCAAGGTCTTTCTTATTGCTTTAGGTACCTACCTAGGTAGGTAAGTACCTAGGTAATCTAGTTTATAATAAATTAGTTAGGTAGTATACACGTAGTCTAAGAAAAAAAAAAAATAAACAATGGAAAAAGAACAAACTCAAATAGAGAAACAAAATCTGTAATAACCTGCGAGGGCTGAGCAGCGAACCCGGTAAGTCGTTATGTCATCATTATGATACTGTTGTTTAACGTACAGATTAAATCAAATCATGACATTTTCAGTTGCCATTAGCGCGTTTTAGCAGAGCCTCAGGAGCTGTTAACAAATGCGAGCTGCATATAAGAAAAAAGAATAATTCTTCGTGTCAGAACTAACGGGCTAAGTATATCCCGCCCTCTAGAATCTCGTACGCTAAGTTAGATAGTTCACCAACGTACCGAGGAAATTATAAACTGGGGCAATACTACGGGCAATGTACGCCCGTAATCCAACTCGAACTTCGGGATCTAGACCAAGACACTAAGAGTTGGCATAAGTAAATGTGATCTGGAAAAGTTGGAAATAACAATAGCGATAACTCCTATGTTGTTGGGGAAAGTAAGAAAGGAAAAGAAAGAAATACTCGATCCCTTGCGTACATGGAATTTTTGGTTGCTGAGTAATTCGGAGTTAGGCGGGCTCGTATGGAAAAGTTCAAAAGCGAGGAATTGGAGGGGTGAAGCTCCTTAACTGCTGGAGCTTAGGAAGTTGAATACCGCGGATGCATTAGTGACGGAGCGGTTGCATTCCGCTATGCAAGCTTGTGCAAACATCAGTTGATCGAAAGAAGTTTCTATTCCCGATTCGATCATAAAACTTAGCAGCAGGGTTAGAGCTGGTAGTTACAGCTAAGGCTCGCCTATATTATGTACCTAGCAAATGTACCTAGTAAACGCACCTAGTAAAGGTAGTGCCAGGGTTTAATGCTGCATTTGCATAACTAAACAGCTAAAGTAGCATAAGTCCGACCTGCCTCTACATACTATTACCATTTTTAACCAACATTGGCCCGGTTCACGTTGTACGCTTACTGAGCCACTTTCCTATGGCCGGTGACTTTTCGCAGACTTTGGGACTCCGATCGCCATGTAGATATATGTATCTGCTTGTCACTTTTTTTATTATGTATGTGTTATTGATCCTTCACCCAGGTTTACTTTAGTTGCTTAAGTTAGTTAACTGTTACATCAGTTACATCAGTTACATAGTACTTAGTACCTGCAGATATGGAGGAATTGTACAATATCGTATCAATCATCGCCCAAGCGGCATTACAAAAAGCCTTACTTCATATGAATTAGGAATTCAAGCCGAATATAAGATGAAAGGGGTACCTTCACCTCCCACCTGGCTTGTATTACTTGTATTCATATATGCTCAACTCAACTCTGTCTCTCCTCAGCCCTCGACGATATTATCCCGTTGCACTTATAAGTTCGAAAAGTCTCTAGAGACCTTGTTATACATGCATACATACATGCATACATATCTATATAATAACTACTACATGACATCGGTTCTTTGTTACTCCCATCATAACATCAGCACAGTACTGATATATAAACTCGAACATACAAAGACGTTTACTGTATAATATTAAGATACTTATATCACAGTTCCGATCCTGGAAGGAAGCTGAAAGCTACCAAGGTTACCAAGGTTACCAAGAGAGGCTACCAAGAACTACCAAGAAGTCGTACACATCATTCTGACACAAGGCCATTAGCAACTATAAGGAGGTAACAGGCGCGAGATAATCCAACTGGGGGGTTCCATCAAAGGACTCAGATAGTACACAGCTACGAAAATCGACCAGTCAGCAGCAATTTCTACTAACCTAGCCCGCCAGCCCGCTTAGCCCGCACATTCGGACATAAAGCGCGGCCGACTCTTAAAGACCATCCCCTGGTCAATTTTCACTCGAGACTTGGCTGGGGTTCCCAAAATAAAGTTGCCGGATCTAAACAGCAACATCACATAATCGTCACGCCCTTAAAAAGCTCGGTTCACTCTACCGCATTATTAATCCCAGTCCCCAGTTCAGAGTCACACATTTTTATCCCATCGAATTTCTCGAATAGTCCCTGGATCCTTTTTATTCTCCTCTCTTCCCCTCCTTCCACTCTGTTTGGGTTTTTATCTATCTGGTCTTTGGAGACTTGAATTCTAGTTTTGAGTTTCCATAATTGGCCACTTATATAAACCAATACACTCTGCATTTACATATATCAGAGACCCGGTCTGCACTTACACACCACCCGCACTTACACCACACTTACACCACACTCACCTGCGTAACATATTACCCCTTTGTGCCCTGGTATCACAAGAGTGTCGCCTAGTTGACAAAGGAATTATCGAAATGGATAGCGGGATACCAACGCCTCCCGTGGAGGAGAATATCAAACCCTCGACGTCGTCAAGGAAGAGTACAGGATATAGCAGCAATAAGGTAGTGAAGCCTATACATCGAGGTGGAAAGCGAGCAGCCAGCCACTCCTCACATTCTCCCACTCATGACCACCCGCCGCCTCTATCCCCACATGCTATCGACAACAGGCATAAGCGAGTTTGGAAGGCCTGTGAAAGATGTAGGATGAAGAAGACCAAGGTTAGCATTATCCTTATTTTAGCTCAAGTTAAACAGTATTGCTAACTTGATACTGTAGTGTGACGGAGAGTTCCCGTGTAAGAGGTGTAAGGACGATGGTTTGGTATGTACAGCTGGTACACGAAAGAAGACCGAGTACAAGCAATTACCTAGAGGGTATGCCAACCAAACTCTGCTTGAGTGACACTGTGAAGCTAATAGTAAACAAGATATGCTGAGGTCCTGGAAAACACCCAATTCGCATTAATTGCCACGGTCCACAAATTATATGCTATGGTCAGGAATGGTCAATCTTGGGATTTAGGAGAGCCGGAGCTTAATGATAGGGGTCAACCTGTCATTCATAACATCGCGACCAAGCTAGGATGTATTCGACCTAACGCAGACGCCGACCTACCACCCCACTCAGTCTTCCCTGAAGACGAAGCAGGCCTAGCAAAGCTGGCAGCCGAGTTAGATGTTCAGCAAAGAGAAAGAGAGAAGGAAACACACACTACGGAGCACCGATCGGAGACGGAATCGAATTGTACGAGAACGGACCGCGCGAGCTCTTCAGAGCTTGACCACTCAGACTTCGAGCAAGATTACAGGAAGGTGATATTAGGGAACCAGAACTTGCAAACCATGTCACCGCAAAGCTTTACGTCATACGATGTCGATATGAAGACAATGCCATCTGATGTCGATTCGACGAGTCTCTTCGCCGTCCAATCGCCTACCGTCCCCACATCTTACCCGACGTGGAACATGAGCAGACCTAACTCTATGGATTTAACGCCGCAATACATGCAGGGTATGGATATGGACATGGCGGAAATGATGCTCAGCCAAGGGCTTGTCGAATCCGAATTCGGCACGATCAAGCCTCACATGATACAATGTCCGAATCCCGAAGTTATGTTAGGAGTCGGAGACCCGATGATCTATTCCGGTTACAATATGGAATCGTTACGATCGTGATGACGGACTGGGGGCTTTTTTGGGGGGAGTAATAGAGGAATATTTTAGGAATTATTTCACGGCACCTCAGAAAAGAAAATGAGGTGGGCGGGTTCCGGAATTCTCTTCAACATTTTACTACACATAATGGCAACGGCGTTCAACGGTTTGGCTGCAAGGGTGTGGCCATGCGCAAAACCCCCAGCTCTGGACTACAGGAAAAAGACTGGGGAACAAGCGGTCGGGGGTTCCAAACTATAGACGAAGCCGGGCGGCTAGAGAGAGAGAAAGAGAAAGCCATCTCGGCCCATCGGTTGTGTACCAACAATCAACTAACTTACGGTAGAGGGAAATGCATCTACGGGCGTTGGCGGGTTTATTTCCAGCGTTATGTCCATAGCTCACGTCTTTTTATCTTTTTTTTCCCCTGCTTCCCCATCATTGGCCCCTCATTTGATGTTACAATACCACCTTTGCCTCTGAGGGGCGCTGGCCTAGCTATCCTTGTGGCCCGCCTTGGGTCGCGCGGCGGGCAACGAAATAATAACACACAAATACAATGAGACCATGTTCACGATTAAAACTTGTCTGACCATATTTTGTGTTTCACCTGTTAATTTTCCTAATGAGCTAACGTTTTTCGATGGTGAATTGTGTCTAGATCGAGCCATGTTTATCGAAAGGTGTATTTTCCACATTCGTCTACGTTATGGACGATTATCTCGCAGATGCGGAGATAAGAAACAAACCCAAGCCGTTTCACCTAGTATTATTTTTAATTTTTACCTTTTATTGATCTGCAATTATTTACTCCTTCTTTTCCCCAAATCTGCTTAAACTCCATTAGGATATAGCAGGCGCAATTACCTACCCGGGCAACTAGGATATACATCATAAGGTGGCTTTGTTTCGTCCGCAAATCTGCGATGCGAGTCGGGGCTTGGCCGCCCGTGTTTGCCCCGCGTTATCAATAAAAAAAAAAAAAAAAAAGTCGTGAACCATTCTGAATCATCTGGGGTGAACCAGGGGGCGGAGGGGAACACCCAGTTGAGTAAAGATGCCAGAGGGTTAAACAGCAATTCGAGGTCATATTACCTCTCTCTAGCTTGACTTGCTTATCACTGTCCCCCCTTACCGGGTTAGTACCAAAGGTACTTTGGGTAGGGAATAATCGAAGCTACCTAGGTATGGATCTGAAGCTGCCTACCTTGTTTGTTTGTATGTGAGGTTAGTGTGCAAAAGATACGTGCCCAATGTATGATCTTAAGAGTTCGGCATGAAACAAAAGCCGTTCCCGCCCCAGCCCCAGCTCACAGACCTTGCTTACGACCGGAAATTCCCCTGATCGCCTCAGCAAATCCTAAGGAGGTAATTCCGTAGTAAGTTGTGTGAATAAGTCTACGTAAGCAAAGCTACCTACTACTCAATCTAACAATCCCTCAAAGCCATCTACCTAGGTGAAAGAAGTACAATCTGTGGAACGTGTGGAAATAGATCCCCTGTGTACTCGTAAGTATTTACGTAGTATAGGTTGATTTACGGTCACGGATAAAGAAGCTCAGCCACAATGCCACGGAATAATATCCCTATTTCGAGGTATGTGTTGTGAAGCACGGGGCGGTCAGTTGGGTTCTTCCACGTACTCGTTTTCTTATAACTACCTGGTCTTTCACTAGCTATGGAGAAGTTCTCGTTAGAGCAAATAAAGGGCTCGGGGGGCACACGGCCTCCGTATAAAATCCCCCGACTTACAACGCCCCAAGCTAAGGTAGGTAGCGTTGGACAGACGAGCCACAATCCAACCCGCCCTATATCCCAGGAGTACGTGCCACTTGGGGGTGCGAGACCTCACACACTTACATACACACATATACTATCCCGATATAAATTACAGCAGCGGTACCGTCGCAGCGGTAGCACTGAATTCGTCATCAGCACCTATCCCCCCATTCTTATCCTGGATCTCGTTATAGCCGTACCTCTTACTCGTACCCAAGAAGCTCAAGGTAAAGCTATCATACCATAGTATCTCTCACAGGGTAGGAGAAAACGCAATGAGTTTCCCCCACGTGGACACGAATTATGCATGTAATTGTGAGAGTCGGTCAGGCACGGACGCCGAGGAGGGGCACGAAAGAGGGGTGGGACCAAACGCTCCGGTCCACTATGACTCTCGAACTTATTTCATTTGGTTACCTGTTAATTATTATTATTATTATTTTCTCTTGTGCAAGTCTTTCGAAATCGGGTTCGGAGTCCGAGAACGAGCGGGAAGCGGGATTGAGAAATGACCCGATCCCGGTGGATCTACTCCTAGGTCCAGTTATGCCCATATTTTTTCTACTCCCACGTTTATTATCATTTTGAGTGGCCCAGAATATCTTCCAACCTGGAAGTCCTCGAGCTGCGCCCGGGCGCCAATGTTGCCCAGAGAACGCCTAGCTAAAGCCGGTGCCTGATTCCTAGCTGAAGAGTCTTGGGGCCAAGTAATGAAGATGATTCACAACGATGCAAACCAATGCGTGTAGGTAATAATCATTCAGGGACTAGGGAACAAGGCATAGCCAGCTGTCCATCCATCGTAGTGTATGTGTAGGTACTGTACTGTACATATCTTGAAACCGACAAGAAGTCGTAGTAATCTCGGGCGGGTAAACCTCATCTCGGCTCCGATGATCACCAAAATTTCTTCATCAATCCCCGAGAAAAGAAGAAAAGCCAAGAAAAGGATCTTATCTGGGGGCGGATCTAAGACAATGCATAAAAACATACCTCCTACCTAATCCCACCGACGATATATGTAGTAGAGTGCCGTGCGTACATATATGCGATGTCTATACGATTAACCTGACCTACCTCTTGTTTCTTCGATGAACACTCGGACCCCCTGCCGTTGCAACTAGGGAATTGTACGAATTTACTACTTCTACCACGATCAGTTCTTACAAAGCACTGCGCACAACTTCGCTGCTCTCGCTTTCCAATTTTATGCGCGAATGCTATGTTAGTATGTATATGCCCGCGCTTACAGGTCCCTATCAGGGCCCTTGCGTCGATCGGCCACTAATGTCACATAGACAACATCCACATGCACGCACGCACGCACGCATGGCAGCGAGATGGATGTTGATTACCAATTATCCTACTAACACGCACCTCTAGTATACGAGCGTAACTAATCAACCAACCTGCCAACCCACGCGATCTTACCCTATATAAGTCTTAGTTCGGCTGACTACCGACTTTCTTCCCCCCTAGTACTATGTATGCCGCCAGAGACTAAACTGCTTTAAGACGTCGATGGGGAGAAACATTTGCTAGTCAGGTAAGGCTAAAGTGAAAAAAAGGGAAAAAAAAAAAAAAAAAAAGGGCACGGAGACTACTATATTCGGTTCGTGTCAAAGCGCTAGGCTAGTTAGTTATAGAAATTTCTCTTCCTCCCGTCATGACAAATCGTGAGTTCACGCTACTGCGGCGTTATGCTTCCTTAATACCTAACGTACATGAGACACGGAGACAAATAGTCTCGTTGCTAAACAGCAAAGTTACCTTAACGCTGGAACTAGCGAGATATAGATGTATATCTCGTCTGATTATGATGACGATGGTGATGATGATTCATCAAAGGTTCCCGGAGCCGAGGACGGCTTTTTTTTTTCTTTTCTTTTCTTTTCTATCACTCAGCGCCCACCCTTTGGCGGGGTCCGGTGCGGATAAGTTTACTTAGTACGGTCCTGATTCAGCGCTGATATGTGCCATGGTAGATACAGATTACATCTACCATAGTAACGGTTAGTGTATTACCCATTGCGATCGCGGGTTTAGTAATCTGATATACAGAGCTTTCTCCGCCACGGCGTTCTGACTTATACATCCTATATCTTGTGGGTAACTAGTAGTAGTAATAGAGATGTAGCTACATACAATGATTACTTACTACCAAGAATGCCAAGCATATACCAAGCACATATGTATGTAGTATTATGTGTGTGCTAAATCGATATATGTACGATATAGCCCTGATGGTTCGGTCTTGGGCTGTGGGTAAGGTGACCAAAGACGGTAGGTCGGTAGAACAACGAGGAAACATGGGTAACAGCTTTGCTTCTTTAAGACAAATATACTTGGCGGGGATAAAGTCCCGACTATCAGCTTCACGGTGCCTGACCGGATTGGGATTCTGTCATAATTCATTCGGGACTTTTATTAGCTAAGAAAAGATTACTACTTATTATAGATAACCGGTGAGCTGTTGTCTGAGGTACAATATATTAGTATATCAGTATTTCTAACCTTATACATATGGGAAAGGGGTTATTGGCGATGAATAATTGGAACTCATACACATATACGTAAGCCTTACAATTAGCCATTGACGTCAGATTCCAAATGATGACGAGATTGGATACAGGTAAGGTATTATTGTTTGCTATCCCATATCTCACTCCAAATATGTAGATGTCTTAACGCCGATCTCACCATAGGTAGATACAGGTAGTTACCGTGTACGGAAAGCGATCACGTTCACCCTCATGCGGGACTTTACATACATATATGGAAGTATACAAACACGTAAGCACCGTAAATAGGTACCTAACCTAGCTGGAGGTTAGCTATTGTACATACAATACAGGTACCTATATCTGTTATAAGCGTATCACAAACAATCACGCAAAGAGCCTTAGAGGTTCTGAACCCAGCCTTATCTCCACAACGCGTCACCCACAGCCAAGGCCTTTCTTACCTTTGAGAGGTAGTTAACCCGATTCCCAACGACATGGCTCTGGGTTCTCTTTCCCCGATCACCACCATCACCACTACCTAACCTATCCCGTGCCCTGGCAATCTACTAACCTACTGATCTACCTTGCGAAATCTCCCAACCTACGGCGATCGGACTTTCGACCTTTTCGCAAGACCGAGCGTCAGTCACCCCGCGCTATCTACATAGTAGAAATGTAGGGATGTAGGTAGGTAGGTATCAACGCGAGCGGGTTTACGACGTATTCGTTGCTAGTCCAATAGAACGACTAAGCCGGAGTCCCTAGGGCTGCGCTCCGCCCTACAGCCCTGACTTTGCTGCAGCCTGCAAATTGGGAAAAGGACCTACATACCTCATACATAGGTACATACATTACATTGTAGCGCAGGGCCGGCGATAATACCGTATCTCCGGTAGGAACAAAGTACCTACCTCAGACCGGTAGGGTAGGGTAGGGCGAAATATTTCCGTAAACCTGCCTGCCTGCCTTCTGGGCGCGGGATATGTAAGTAAGAAAAGTAAAGAAGTAGGAAGTAAGATTTGGTACGTCAGGTAGGTAGGCAGACACACGCGAGATCGGCGATATGCATGTAGCCTCGGGGTCTTATTCCCGAAACTCTGGGTATGCGTGGGCTGGATGGGGGGGATTTTCGTCTGTAGGTGGGTAAGGGGGGCGGGATATCTTATGTATATAGGGCTTAGGTTTAGGTTAGGTCGTAGCGAGGAGAAAATGATATATGCGCGTTCGTTACGGCGATGATGTGTCATTCGGCGTTGCGGTACCTGGTTCGTGATATGGATGGCGTGAGTCGGGGGGGTTGGGAGGACTTGGATATACTATGAGGTACTAGGTACTAGCTACCTAGCTACCTACCTAGTTACCTACCTGCTCAAGTATCTCCAAAGAAGAGGCATATGCTTTATGTGCGAGTCTAGGGTTCCGATGTATGGTCATCGTCTACCCGAATAGAACCTGGATGAACTTTGAGGTTTAGGTATGATCCCGGTTCCGCTATACTCGCCGTGAAGGGAAAGTATTACTTCAATATAAATTTCCGTAGATGCTTGTGAATAGATAGGAATCGGGCTTTCTAAAGCATTCTGGAGAGATGAGAGATATGTATCATTTGAATATACAGTGTTTAATGTTTCAATGCGCTCATTCGTCATATGCAGCCAAAATATATCGTATAGAGGTCAAGGGGGGAAGTTACCTAACAAAAAACATATACCCAGGTGCGTAGAGGTATATTAACAAAACTGAAACTAGGATGAAATACCTATTAATGAGTAACGCGAACAAATATCGTGTATATGATCAAGCAAAGCAATTAGACCTATGGTAGCTCGTAACACTATCAGACAGATTCACTCACCTCGGGACTTACTATGACAAAACCACTACCCAGCCATCAGTGGCAGCTAGCATACGTAGGGGACAATATCTCGGCAGATATCAAGCGGCCCTCTTCCCCAACGGCACGACTATGTGAGGCCTCTCAGACCGACGACATGGCATATCCAAGTCGAACTCGCCTCCATGAGCTGATACGACCGCTCGGTTTAATTTCGATCATCTTCGATCATCTCTATCATCAGGTCTCCCCCTTTTCTTCCTCTCCTACCATACGGACCAGGCTGCGAGACATTTAATACGCAGCTTCACCTCACGTCAAACGCGAACCCGTGCAGCTGGCATAAAAATCCCGGGAACTGTATATTCTTGTCTCGGGCCTACGGCCTGGGTTTCCGCAGCTACTGAGACAGGTCATTTTGCGAGAAATATAACGACGTTATGACTAAAGCTAGTGTAAACATTGTTGTCGTGAGACAAGCGCTCGCTTCCGCAACACTTGGGTGTCTTGGACCACGGCCCTGATTTTGGGCCCACAACTGGCGTAAACGGTCGTGCAGAGTGCGTCGCGTGTATATCGCGAGTTCCGGGTTTGGGGAATGTTGCCGATGGAAACTGCGACCGCGAGTGAGGCTGAAGGTCGTACTAGTCTGTCTGGTAATTCATTGATCGAAGACCTTGTGTTCCTATATCATGATGGGGGATCCAAAGACGTATTCTGAAGAAGTCCTCGCGATGGAAGTATATAATGGATAGATCTCGCGGCGGTCATGTTCTTATTGTTATCGTGTACACTTAAGTCATTCATTATATCTTAGACGTGCTGTTTATACACTTACTTTATATACCTACCAACTTCGCTCTTTACCAAGATGTTTGTCATCAAGTCAAACCAGCTAGCTAGCTGGATCCTATGCCTCTTCGTACTGGCAGTCCGCGCACAGTCGGGCTGTACACACGACAAGTATGTCCCAGCCTTCGACGTAGTCTCCGGAAGCGTACTGATCGCTTAGCAGTTGCTACAATGCACTTTTCCCTTGTGACTCTCCGCTTGCTCTTCAGGAAGCTTTGAGCTATTGCGCGACTGTCGGGCATTACGGCGCAACGAACTACCCGGCATTAGCAACTGCCGCAGTGAGTATAAAATCGTATAGCCCTATAGCCCCATTGCCCCTTTCTCGTTAGTCAAGCGCGAAAATCACCTTTTCTAGGCCTCGGGGATTTCTAGGTGACCGGTTATCCGCTGACCCAATTTACTGTAGTGTGGTAATACCAACAAGCGGGCCTACATGTCGGCCTGCCAATGCGGCGTTACTTGTCCTTCTCTTCAGCCCGATACGGTGTCCCCCAGCACACCTGTACTGACCCAAACAACGCTTACTACTTCGACTATCGCCCCAGGAAATAATACTCGGTCGTCATCCAGCTTATCTGTATCGGCTACAATGGTCATACCAACCAGTAATCCGCAGTCGTATGGCGTATCTTCCTCCGGCGCATTCAACTCGGGGGTGTCCAGTACTCTAAGCCCTGTGTCTCCAGTTTCACAAGGGATATCTTCATCGATAGCTACAACATCTGGCAGCGCTGGAGGCGACCCGTCGTCACAGGACCCAGCTTCGGGGACACAATTGACAATCTCCGACCCTGGATCGGCACTCACCCTTTCACTTACTGATATCGCTTCGACGGCCACAGTTTCAACTTCCACGGCGACAATTTCAGATGACTCTTCGTCCATTTCCTCAAATGTCTCTAGTGCATTGCCAAGCACACATTCAGGCTTTTCAGATGGGCAACCATCCAGTTTGCTTTCGACTCTCACGTCGAATAGTTCCTTCTCAGCCACAGCCTCGTTGAGCCCTTCGCTAAGTAGTAGCTCGGCGTTCTGGACGAACATAACTCATACTTCAGGTGTGGGATTACCTACCTCTGTAAACGCCAGCACGGCGTCTTCAACCCTGGTGAATCCGGTCTCGGTATCAGTTTCATCGTTTACGGGTACATCTTCGACCGGTGATCCTGTTGGTGCTAACTCGACAGCATCGGTTAAATCCCCAACGGGTGTCTCGATTCCAGTGCCTCGCCCAACTTCGATCGATACGACGTGTACGTCAACGCCGAAACTAACTATATCGACTCCTTGCTCTAGCTCTTTCCACTATTTCCCCAATTCGACAACGCACGCTTCTGTTCCAAGCGTCACTGACAACGTCGTAATAACCGCCTCAACTCTCGCCATCTCACTGCGCCCGTCGCTAAACCGCACGTCAAGCACGCTGTCGACGTCGACGTCGACAGCCAGCGCAGCCTCGTCCTGCACCAGCACCTCCAGCTCCAAGATGATCGAAAACGGCGACTTCGAGCAAGGCCTTTCCCCATGGAGCATCGACATGGTAGATGTGATGTCGACGAGCTACTCGCTCGCTAGCCCCGGGGCCAACGGGTCGTGCGGCGCGTTCCACGTGCGCATGCGGCGGAACTCGCAGACGGATGACTTGCGGGCGAACCTACGGCTCGTCAGCCCGCTGATCTCCCCGCCATCCGAGCCAGGAGTGTCGTGGGCCGTCTCGTTCTGGGTGCGGTTCGGTAGCGGACGGGCCACGAACTCGTACGTTAACTTATTTGCTAACGGCGAGGTGGCGCACCGCGTGGATGCCGCGGACGAGGGAGCCACGAACTGGACACGTGTCGAGTTCCCCTACACCACGGCGTCTAGCGACCACATGCTCCAGCTTGTCTTCTCGTTTGCGCTGGGAAACGCGCCGTCTAATGAAGTGTGGATTGATAAGGTGGCTATGGATGTGATAGCTGCCGGTACGCTGCCGGTGGGACAAGGATTTGCTATGGCAACCTCTAAGGCTGATAATGTTTCTTGAAGAGGTACATTACGCTTCTCCTTGTGGTAAACCCTTGTGGAAAACCATTGTATCATCTGGTTTGGTATGAAGCTGTATACTAGATTCTAGATTCCGAGTATCGTATAGATCGGAAGGATGAGTGCTTAGAGAGTTAGTCTTGTATTAACCATGTTTCCTTGTTGTAGCGATAGTCATATTGTATAACTCCTAGGGAATAGTCTCATAGAAACCCATGGTCAGATTTTAACCCGGCTGTCCCTAAAATTGAGATATACCTACCTGTTATCCGAATCAAGTCAAAGTGGAAAAAAAAAAAAAAAAAAAAAAAAGGAAGAACATCAACTCAACTTACAGAAGGTGATAAACTTCCAGGGAGGTATATGTACGTTGTACTTGGTGGGGCTATCTCGGCTGTCTCGGAGTCTACAGGTGTGGCTTGTGTACCTACATCATGTACCAGATACTTCGAAGTGGGGTGGAACCCTTCGAAGGGTGTTGTTACCCCACGCCTCGGTGTACGTATTGTACCTCACCTACCCACTTCCACCATCATTTTTCGGTTGTAGCACAGCAGTGAAGCTCTACTATGTACACTCTTTTGTGCCTAGGTATTTGGTGCCTAATGTTAAGTACACCAAGCTGCGCAGCTGAAGAATTCAATATTTAGGAGGTAGGTATGGTGGGGGTTAATTTTTATTCGGTAAAGGACAATACAATCTTTCCACCTGCCACTGCTACTGCTACCGTAGCTTTCTCTACATGTCATTTATTTTTCCCACCATAATACACAATACCTACCTAGGTACCTACCTATGCACAATACAGTCTTCCGAATTCTTCCATCTTGGAGATCCAAGCTTTCTTGCATTTCTTGCGAGTCATACAACAAATCTACTTTCCGGTTGGATTGCGACTTGCGCCTTGTGAGAGCCGCTATAACTGCAACTAGAACTGCAACTAGAACTGCCACTAGGCTCGTCGACCCCTCAAAGAAATCCCGAGATTGCAGGCAACCTATAGGTAATGTGAGCTCGCGAGAGCTAGCGAACTGGGGCATGGTCTGCAAGGCAGAAATATCTAACTACCACTACCTACCTCTTTACGAATACCTACATACCTACTACCTAGGTAATCATACGAAGACCATTACCTATTAACAAGGTAGTCAGTGGTCAGCTTTATTGCTAGCAACCTCTCACATCTCATCCTTTCTTTCCCTTACTTTACTTTTCCAGCTAAAGATCCAATCTGCGAACCTCTCCTGTGATTTCCGTTAGTCAACTTAGGTCAAAATGATGTCAGCACAGCTCCAACAGCCTGAGAAGGCTGGAGCCAAGTTGCCAGCTCCCGAGAGCAACTCGAGTAACACAGCTACTGCGTCTGAAGCAGCACAGCCAAAACCTGCTGCGCTCAACCCTCTCAGAAACCGTGTGCGGGATAGCAAGAGCCCTTATGTACGAGCGCATTCCGATAGTCTAGTCGCGTGGCAACTCCTGGATGACGATGCGATCAACAGAGCTAAGAAAGAGAACAAATTGATATTCCTTAGTATCGGCTTTCTCGCGTCCCACTGTATGTGAAACTGCAGCTAGTATTAGAATTAGGCGACGATGCTGATTTGCTGCCAGACTGCCACCTTACGAGGCAAGAGTCATTTTCTAACCCGAAGGTTGCATCTCTACTGAACGAGAATTTCGTGCCGGTTGTAATCGATCGCGAGGAACGGCCCGATATCGATAATATATACGAGAGCTATAATCAATCTCTCAGCGGAAGCGGAGGTTGGCCGCTGAACGTCTTCCTCACCCCGGAGCTAGAGCCTGTCTTCAGCGGAACTTATTGGGCAGCGCCGGGTGTCCAGGATGATGGGGAGGCAGAAAATGACGGGGTTGAGAAGCCTCTCGACTGGCTTATCGTTATCAAAAAGGTCCTTGCTTCGTGGTTGGACGAGGAGTCCCGTGTTCGCGAAGAAGCAAAAAAGATGGTGGTTGAGCTAAGCCATCTTTCGGCGGAGGGCACCCTAAATCACGCAGGAAATGATTTCTTGCAGTCTACCTCTTCTACTCAAGTAGAATCAGCTACCTCACGTTCTGATCAACCCCGTGAAGTTTATGGTGAGGTCGACTTGGACCAGATCGAAGAGGCGTATGAACGGGTTACAAGAACTTTTGACCCGATGTTCGGTGGCTTCGGCATCGGAAATAAGTTCTTAACCCCAGCAAAACTCTCCCTACTTCTGAGAGCTACCCGGTTTCCAAAAGTCGTTCAGGATGTAGTCGGACCGAACGACTGTAAATACATTAGTGGCATGGGCCTGCATACTCTTCGACGGATCGCCAACGGGGCGGTGCATGATCATATAGGGGGCGGTTTTCACCGTTACTCTGTTACTAGGGACTGGTCATTGCCGGCCTTCGAAAAGATGCTGATAGACAATGCCCTACTGCTAGGCCTTTTCTTAGACGCCTGGCTTCTGTCTGGAGGCACTAAGGACGGCGAATTTGCTGACGTAGTAACTGAAGTCGCCGATTACATCACTAGTGATAGAATGCTGTCACCAAAGGGTGGGTTTTTCACCAGCGAGGCAGCGGACTCGTATAACCGAAAAGGCGATAAGGTCATGCAGAATGGAGCTTATTACTTATGGACGAGAAAGGAATTTGACGCCATCGTGGGTGACGAGCAGGATAGCGAAATTGCGGCCGCATACTGGAACGTCCAGGAGCATGGCAACGTCGACCGCGAATACGACCCTCACGATGAGTTCCTCAACCAAAATGTCCTTTCCATTGTTAAGAACTCTACGAGGCTAAGTAAACAGCTCGGGATCTCGGAAAATGAAGTAGAACAGAGAATCAAGGCTGCTAAGGCGAAACTGCGCTCTCACCGACAGAGAGAACGAGTTCACCCGGAAGTTGATACAAAAATTGTCACTTCTTACAATGGTATGGCCATTGCTGCTCTGACACGGACAGCTTCTGCTTTAATTAGTACCGGGACAGATGCGTCTCGACAAGGACAAAAGTACTTGGAAGCGGCCAAGAATGCAGCTCGATTTATTAAGAAGGAGCTTTGGAATAGCAGCAAGAAAATCCTCTACAGAGTATATTCTGATGGTCAAGCATACATCGAGGCATTTGCAGAGGATTATGCTATGTTGATCGAGGGACTTATCGAACTCTATGAAGCTACTACCGAAGAACCGTGGCTTGAATGGGCCGACGAATTACAGCAGCTCCAGATCAAGCATTTCTACGATAATCCTACACCAACACCTACGATGGCAAACGCTAGATGCGGGGCCTTCTACTCTACGGCTTTGGGTGCGCCGTATACGCTGCTTCGCATAAAGGATGCCATGGATACCTCGCAGCCGTCCGTCAATGCAGTCTCTGTGTCGAATTTATTCAGGCTGGGCGGGCTCCTGGGCGACGAGCAGTATACCTATTTAGCAAAGGAAAGCGTTAATGCCTTTGGTGTCGAGATGTTGGAACATCCAAACCTGTTCCCCGGCTTGCTATGCGGAATCATCCCCTGGAAACTAGGCGGCCAGCATTGGCTCGCAGTTGGGGCGAAACCCGCTCCCGAGCAGCTCAAAGCATATTACAAGGCGCCGCGCGCTGCCCTGTTTACGCTTCGCTATCACACGCCCGAGAAACGAGATGCCTGGATCAGCAAGCGAGACTCGCGAGTCTCGACTTTTCCCCGAGAACAAGGCGTATACAATAGGTCTCCAGATGGCACGTACCGCAAATTAGATCCTAACGACTTACTCGCGGTCGACCTGATTCAGGAGTAAGCTAGCCCATCGCTGACTGGGGATAGGGGTTCCGAGAAAAATAATGGGATACGGCGACAAATGGAAAAATGGATTTAGAAAGGCATACCTTAGGTACCTAACTACATGAAATGACGACTTCTCTCCTATTTCGTCTTGGCCAGGGGGGAAGGGGGGAAAGGACAGCACGGATCGAAGGTAGATAGATACCAGGGGTGGTGATGGTGGTGGTGGCGTCTACGGCACAAGGCTTACTTACGAGTTACGGGGGTTGGGGTTTGGCCCGGTTCATTCATGTGTAAGAGTTTTTTTTTCTACACTACACTACATGTTTTGTTTGTGTCTGCATTACTTGGCGACTAATAGGTGGTTTTTATTGCATATGTACCTACCTAATGTATGTATATGAAGTTATATGGGGCGACGACAAAAGCCTCGGACGGTACCATGAGATAAATGCTAGTTTAAATACTTCTTATGTCGCGGTTCTTTTCTGTTTTGACGGTTACGTGACGAGGCGGGCTTCTTAGGGAACTGTCTACCTACTTGAATGACACCGGAGACGATCGTATAAGTGTTCGTAGGTTCGGTATGAAGACGGTGTTTAAGCACTTGAAAACACAACGACTTTTTACCTGAGTCTATAGGTATATATTGACCAGTGCCTGCTCATATCGTATATTCGAGAGAAAGAGACGAATGAATGAATACAGAAAAGTGTGGCTACGGCTTTACTCTCCTACTGCGATGCGATGCTTGCCCATTCATCCTATCAGGCCGGAAACAACTAAACCATCGAGGTTCTATCCTATCCTACTCTGTTTTGCTAGTAGCCCCTTAGCTTCAATGACGTACCTAGAAGCAGGCATGTATAAGGTAATTTCGAGTAATTTTTCACTAAGCGAATTCGTTATAGGAGGTGCTTAGTTATAACTACCTACCTTCAGCTAGTTACGTAGCAATCGAACCTTCGGAATCAAGCCCGAATAAGAGCGTAAGCATCTTCGGATGCAGCAGTTTCCAAGCACCAAGCACAACACCAACGTCAAGCCAATAGGCATCAAAGGCAAAGTAATAGTACGTAGCAGCAGTGGTAGCGCTAGTCCAGTTTGTTTTATTTGCTTTCTTCGTATCGTTTAAGGGGGTATCTATTCTACAGTGTCGAACCATAGATGCAGGTTTGTTTGTTTGTTTGGTTGCTTATGTGTTCTCCTTTTTCGCTCTTCCCGGACCGGAAGAAAAAACAAGGGGAGGAGGGGGTTGTTTGTGTTTCCATGTGGTATCAGACAGACAGACAGCCGACGACTCCAAGTCCTGATGCGAAGCCTCTTTCTCTTTCTTTCCCTCTTCCGTGTGCACCCGCCGAATAATATTTCCTTGCCCTGGTAGTCGAGTCCTTCCCTCTGCCCTCCTGCGTTCCACTCCATATTCTCCGCCGACCCCACGTAGATGCCCTCTCTGTGTCCCCTATTCCTTACAAGGGGTTGTACAAATGAAAGAGTGTTTTGTAAACTCTTTTGGGACCATGTCGCATTGCTCATAGGAGCAGGTGAGATGCGGCGGGATTGCTCCTCGTGGTCTCCATGCTTGAGTTATTCCATTAGTTGAGTGGCTCCGTCATTGCCAGCTACATACAACGCGATCATGAAACTTTTCATCATCGTATTGCATTTGTAACACTGTCAGTATTCCAATCACGTCTTCGTTATACCACCGCCAGCTGTCGGTTTTCTGTTCATTAAGTTGCCGAAAAATTTAGCTAACGTGTCCGTATCTACTGGTCCTCCCGCTTCCTCGAGGCGGGCGTCGTCATCCAGATGGGGTTCAGGGGATTGTCCGTAGGCCTGGCGGTCCTGCTAATGGGTTAGTAATGATCAAATGGTCTCGCAACATGAATGAAAACTCACCTTAAGCCGCTGTACCATATCGTCTGCATCCACTTGAATACCACCCATGTTAAATTGCACCGGACCAATATGATCGCTGATCATATCGTCGGGATTTTCTCGTGCGAATGTGTTATTGCTGTTGTGAACTTTACCAGCCTTCTCGTCTTGTTTCTTCTGTTGCTCAAGTCGTTCTAACTGGTTGGCAAGGAAGGCTTGCGTGTCGACCGAGGGTACCTCCAATTTACTCGTGTCTTGGTTCCCTTGAGCTAGCTGTAAGGCATCTAGACTCGTGTCTTGCACTTGCTCTTCGTATAGTGCGACGGCAGAGCCTTCGGGCTCACCCGTATCGCTCGTATCTCCACCGACCTGGTGACTGGCGTCGTTTATTCCATTTGCCTTTGAAATAGGGAAAGGTTGGTTAAAGTCTATTGACCAGCCTTCGCTGACCGTCTCAACATCAAAACCATCTCGTAATACTCGAATCTTGCCCCACGAGTCCCAGTTAGGGGGCACTACAATCTTGTCTCGGTCAATAACGTTGGCTTTTAGTGAGTCGCGCTTGAGTAATGAGCGGATTCCAAGACTGGCGTGAATAAGACTTTGTAGCGTTGGCGTCATCGATGGCATGGTGTAAATAAGAGAAGCCCCGTCTGGTTATGAGTTAATAAGATCGTAATAATGAACTTTGCATAGGAGACATACGCCTTAATAAGACCGTCCTTAGATATTGAAGCACAAGATCGAATTTCTCCTCCTTCCACGCTTGCGTCTTTTCCAAGTGGTCTATTCTTTCGGCCTGGTAATATCGGTTAGCGCTTCACCCGCGAATTGGACCGGCGCAACTCACATTTTGGCATACGACGCAGAGCGGTAAGCCGAGGCCGTCTTCCCACTCTCCCGGTCCGAGTGGTAACGCGACGTCTCCTTCTGCCGCAACTGTGCCGGTACCATCCAGATTTACAGATCCGCCTGTGCGCCCGCGGTCTTTCCAGCTATCCATTACCTCCTCCATCGTCGCCTTGCACTCGTGGCTGAGAGACATCATAACGGTCCGCAACAGAAGCAACCACTCTCGAAGTTGTCGCATCCATAACCAAGGTTGGGACCAGTCGAGCAATATTACTATTAATGTATTGGGAATCGATTGCGGAGTCAAGAGCGGTTGAATGAGCGAAGTGAACGAAGGCGATGGACTGCTAAGTAAGTAAAGCGATATGCGTGCTAGGAAATCTGATATCGGTCAGCAGCGAGAATTTTAGCAAGCAGAACTTCGCAGACTGACCCTCCTGATCTGCGTCTAAGACGTTATAATATGTATATCCAAGGGCATAACTATTGGCTATTGGCGGGGTTTTCTGGTTATTCCGATCTATACCTTTCCGCCCTTCGTTACTCGATAGTGCTTCGAGGAAGTCTCGTTGCGAATCTACGGAGCCGCCTAAGAACTTGTTAGTCGCCCCTCTTACGGCTAGCGATTCATGAGAAGCCGTTTCATACCGAGGACCAGCAAGTTCTTCTCAGGTAATCTCTTGCCGCTGGCGACGGAGTCGAGCATAGAGCTCCACATGTCCTTTTTCTGATCATCCTTCTTTCCCTCCGAACCGGTACCGACTGAAGTAGTCGTATACGTGGAGAACCGGTTCGAATTGGCCGTCATATTTGGTCCCAGTCGTTTAATGGTAGCATTGGGGATAAACTTGTTATGCGCCTGTGGCAGCCCTCAACGTAATCGGGTTGAGGCTGTAAGGTTGCGATAACTCTTAGACCCTTAGAACGCGTCTTAAGGTCGAAATTTAACCGAACCGCGTTGGGGAGTGAAAAGCGATCGCCGGCTTGGAAATGTAGATACGCTTTAACTTAGACGTTTCTTCCCTTTTTCTCTTCAGTTATTTACCTAAACAAAATAAGACACTTGAAAGAAATTAAGGGGTGGGGTGGTTCTTGGAGAATGGACGAATGGACGAATGGACGAATGGACGAATAACCTCAAAAGTGAGATAGTTCGGTTTAGTTAGTAGCTGGTCTTTGCTTTCGAGGATGGGTTCTTTTTCACACATAAGAAATATGTAGCTACATGTCACTTTTGTTCCCCTTGAAGCTCCCAAGCATTTGATTACCACTAGACTGAATCACAGGGGAAGGATTTAGTGGACCTTTAGGCTTCGACGGTCCGACGTTTCCCCAGTACAAGGGTTCTGTAGGTTTTAGAGGTTAGGTACCTAACCTAACGTAATACATATTATAAGGTAGCTAGATTTCATAGAGAACTGCCCTTTTCAGCTTAGATCCATGTAATCATCTCAACCATTTTTCTCAACTCAAATTATGGTTGGTACAAATGTAGGTACCTTATTTTATGCTTGGTAGAGCTCTAAAAGCGCGATGACAGCATTCAATTCCCTATTGTAACTCAGCCTTGCAGCTAAGCTTTCTAGCTGCCACTTTTCTTAGCCTTCCCAGGCTGCCTGTCTGACTTTGTATTATATCTTTTTTTTTTTCTCCTAAAACCTATTAGAACACCGGTAATTGAATGTAACAACTATGAATCAGATACGTGCCATCCAGGCGCTCAACAAACGCGAGATTGAAAATGGAGTGTAAGTCCCTTTTCTTTGTTTCCCTGAGTCGCATCGCGAGACCCTTTATTCTAACAAACATACCTAGACCGCCTGAAGCTTCCTGGCACACCGATTACCGCGACACCGCCTTCGTCAACTTCGGCGGCCTGCCGTACGAGCTGTCTGAGGGCGACATCATCACGATATTCTCGCAGTATGGTGAGCCCGTGTTCCTGAAGCTCGCGCGGGACAAGGAGACGGGCAAGAGCAAAGGGTTTGGCTGGCTTAAGTACGAGGATCAGCGGAGTACGGACCTGGCCGTAGATAATCTAGGAGGCGCTGAGATCAACGGCCGCCTGATCAGGGTCGACCACGCTCGATATAAGCCCCGCGACGACGAGGACCCCGAGGAGTTCAAGGTCAGCTGGGAAGACATCATGCGGCGCGAAAAGGCAGCCAAGGGCGAGGATATAGACATGGAAGATGCTAGCGGGGAGGAGGAAGAGGAGAGACGCCCGATGCTCAAGGAAGAGATAGAGCTGGCGAAGCTTATTGAAGAGCACGATGAGGACGACCCTATGAAAGGCTTTTTGATTGAGGAAAAGAAGAAAGAGGTTGAATTGGCACTAAGAAAGGAGGATGGACGCAAAGAGAAAAGAGATAGGAAAGACAAGCATCGGCATCACCACCACCATCACCATTCTCATAGATCTAGGAGAGATGATAGAGACGAGGAAGAGCGCGATCGCCATAGGAAGTCTAGACGGGACGAAACGCCAGTCGGAAGAGGTAGCCGGGAGCGAGACGAGACGCCTCCAAGACGAAGGAATGATTCTAGAAATCGTGAGCGGAGACGAGACGACGACCGTGATCGACGTCGTGATAGGGAGCGGGGAGACCGAGATGACAAAGATAGACATGAGAAGCGTTCTCGCCGCTACGATGAGGAGGATAGGGACAAGGACCGAGCACGTAAAAGTAGACGAAGTAGAAGCAGATCTCCGCGCTCGTATAGGGATTGACCAAACTGTCTAATCGTTTAATAAAGATACCCCCCAAAAAATCAACGCTAGTTTGGTAATTTGCCAGCCCATATCCTAGTACAGCATGATTTCTAACGCCATCTCCGACCAGATAACGCCGGCCCTGTGATTCCATATACTCTACGCCGTTTCCCCATGACCATTCCAAATCAGTACCTCTTGAAAGGTTCCCCTAGAAACATACCTAGCCTATGCTGGCGACTATGCTCGTAATAATCCTTCAGCTCGTCCTAATTCCCTAGGTATTTCTTCCAGCCTTCCCTGACAACTATATATTTGCCGTTCTCACTCTCTCTAAGAACAAACTTCTCCCAGCGCGCATCTTGCCCGGCGCCAACAACGATTAGAGTAGTTTCGTCTACCCAGCCGATCACACCTTTCACTGGCCTACTAGTGCCTAGCACAGTCTCTCCTGTCAACTGATTTCGAGGGCTAGGAAGAAGCGGCTCGTCCCCTATTTCGAAGGGGATAGACGTAAAGGAGTAGATATCAGCAAAGGGACCAAATGGTATGTTGCCTAGAATACCCCATTTATTCCTGGCATCGGCATTGGGGCCACTCCCACTGCCAACTGAATGAGATGACGTAGCCTGTTGATTACGTGGGTTAGGAACATCAAAAATGTGTAAGCTGCCCTTGTCTGAAGTGCAGGCCAGCATGTTTCCTGACGGACTGAAGCGTAGGGAGTATATAGTAGCAGATTCGCTACCACGACGTCGTTCTGCAATCTTCGCGCCCCTACTGGTGGAAAAAATGCGAATAATCGTGCCCTATACATATCTAATTAGTAGACAGGACAAACGAGCCATTTAGTTGACCAACCTTTTCGCTTGCCGTCGCGAGTAGGTCCCCATCCGAACTTAGTTGCAATGCTCTCAAATTTGAGGAATGCGCAGGAATAATACTGACGCTACCTGTGTCGAACTGTATAACGTGGACTTGGCCCGGCGTTCGACCAGGAAACACCAGATATTTCTCTGTTAGACAGCAAAGACCGAGATAATTGTTCGTGGTCTCGTATATGCCGAGTGGTGTAGGAGGCTTCTGAAAAGCATATAGACGGACGCTGTTCTGTAAAACAACGGCGATCCTCGACTTAGAGATCTGTACGCCACGAACAGCGGTTAGAGTAGCGATCTCAAGGGCTATCTTGCCTTTGCTGTCATCCCATATTATGGCCTTGTTCTGTGGGAACTTGGGTGAGCGGCCGCCACCAACAAGAGCAAGGTAATTCGCATTGCCCATCATCTGGACCAGACCCAGACCCGCATTGAAAACTAATACTTGTAAGATTCACCTGCAGTATATTAGATAGGTAGATATTTATAGCGTACCTCTCGCTGTTTGTATTTGGCAGGTCTTTGAGACGAAAACTATGAAGTGTGTAAGTAGTTGGATTGTATAAGTTAGAATATTTGAAATGAACGTCATTGATAACGTACTGCAAAAGCCCGTGTCTAAACCGACAACAAATCGACTTGCGTCATGGTTGAAGGTGACAGAAAGAGCAGCATGCTCGCTAGGATCTTCGATAACTGGTCGAGTATCCATGATGCCTGTTTTTTTTTATAAGTCTACGTTGATACTAAGAGTGAAGTAAAGTAGGCTAGTAAGAGTAACGACCGCAAGGATCACAAGGATCACGACGGGCAAAAAAATAAGTGAAGTGAAGGATGTTGAGCCTCAAAAGGAACCAGACAGTTCGGATAGAGTCTCAGATGTGTCCCAGATCATTGCTAAATCGCACATTCGTGAAGCTTCCTGTCAAGGCTGGCTTGGAAAACTATCCTATAAAAATCGGATTGCGATGATAAGCGTTGGCCTGCCTAAACTTCAACTGGTGGTACCTGTTCTAGATGCGTTCTACATGCAGGCAGCCAATAAGCTAGAGATGATGATTCAGGCAACAGGGCTGATGGAACGTCGAACGAAATAGGAAATAGGAAATAGGAAAATGATATAATTCGGGGAATCAGATACTGGAGATACTGGATCTATACAAGCTTTTGAATGAAAGAAAATGGCAAGCACTTGAAAAGGATGAAGTTTGGTTGGATTATCATCACAAAGTCTGGTCCAGGCCGTTGCTTGGGATGGGGACGTAATATGTTGCGCAGGTACGGAATTAGGTATGGTACAGTGCCACTATGGGGGTTCTAAGATGTAAAATGCACGGACCACTCTACGCAATGTCTCATCAGGTTGATGTGTCCCCCCGGCCCGTTGTTTGGTATATTTGCTATATTTGCAGTAGGGGAGGAATAAAAAGTCTGAGAGCTCTTCCTTGATCTGCTATAGTGGTGCTACAAGGCAAACCGTCGAAGCTGCGACTGTGTCGCGATTGCCGGCTTTGCCTTACCTTATTATTGTTCATATATTATACTTTACCTAATGTACGTATGTACAGCTATGGAAGCTCCTGACCCAGCTTACTTAGTACCTAAGGATATGTATAGATACCTAGGTAGGTACTCAACGCATAACTTTAACTTTAATCGTTAGGAGGTATGCATGACATATACCTATACCTACCTACCTAAATGTACCTATAACACTATAACTATTTAAAAACGCTGAGGTAGAAATTACGGTTGAACAATAGGAAATAGAACAAGAGACCCCGTCACCTAACCTGTGCCTGCCCTTTAACACACATGTATCCAGCCTCGTGTTAATTTGGCATGGGGAAAGCAGTGCTGGGTCGACCCTGGTTTGTCCACCTGTCCAATTAAATATTACGTACCTTGTGTTAGTACTTGTGTTAGTCCCTACGTTAGTACCTCCCGTTAGCCCATCACCTAGCCCATTACCTAACCTAGCTCTTGCGGTATCAAAAGTATCAAAAGCCTGAGCCCCTGAATTCGCGGGAGATACAGGTGATCCGTGCTCTGATTTGGTGCCCTTCTAGTGGTCCCATACCCCTTGTCCTGTCCCCGTCTGCAGCGACCGTTTTGTGGTGTTGAAATTGCACCTGGGCACTTTTTTTCTGGAGAAGAAGGGAAGGAGTGAGCCATCAACAGCTTTGGCGAAGCGAATCCCGAACATTTCTCAAATCTTCTTTGGTTTCCTTCATCAACACCCAGCTGTGATCACACCCCCCTTTTCACAACGCCGTTTTTAGATACCCCCATTTGCGAAGATCTCGTTCCGTTTGACGAGACCTACCATCGTCAATCATTGCAATTTCAATTCTTTTTTTTTTTATTTTCTGCTAGCGGACCTAATCACCCCATCGCGAAACCCAAGTCTTAGCCTAATATGTCGTCCCCAGCGGTGAGCTATCCCCTATCACGCTGCAATCAAACGAAATCTCGCGTTCCGTGTTTGCACTTTGCATTGTCACTTGCATCTCTGATCTTTGTTTCTGTTTCTGTTTCTTGTCTTCTCTCTCCGCTTCAGTCGTGTAGTCTCGTTTCGTAATAGCTGCTAATCCATCATGATGCGTTCACAGAAGATGATGCGACGGAAGAAGAACGTCAAGAAGGGAATCCAGTTCTGCTTGATGGTCTGTGGTGCTTCAGGAACAGGTATACATAGCTCCCTTTTCACCTTTGACGCCTTCCACATGCTATTACTCTCGAAGCATCGAGTTACCGAGGCTCCTTGGCACAATTGAAATGCTAATTGCGGCTCTCACTATGTAGGAAGAACAACCTTCGTCAACACTCTTTGCAGCAAGAGTGTTTTGACCCACAAGGACTCGGACGATGCCAATAGTGCTCACATCGAAGATGGTGTGAAAATCAAGCCCATCACTGTTGGTTAGTTTACTGCTTATCCTGCCTATGGTCTAATAATTAGTACTAACAAACTGCCATAGAGCTCGAATTGGACGAAGAGGGCACTCGTATCTCTTTGACTATTGTCGACACTCCGGGTTTTGGTGACCAAATCGACAACGAGGCGAGGTACGATACAATATCTAGAAGCAATACCTATAATATCTACTAATGCTTCCCAATTATAGCTTCTCAGAAATTGTTGGATATCTCGAGAGACAATATGACGATATCTTGGCCGAGGAGTCGCGTATCAAGCGAAACCCCAGATTCAGGGACAACCGAGTACACGCTATGCTATACTTTATTACCCCGACTGGTCATGGGTACGTGCCATCTCCTATCTAGACGTGTTGCTATATACTCATAGTCTGCAGTCTCCGTGAACTTGACATCGAACTGATGAAGCGTCTTGCTCCCCGTGTCAACGTCATCCCTGTTATTGGCCGAGCCGATTCGCTGACCCCCGCCGAGCTGGCCGAGTCGAAAAAGCTTGTTATGGAGGACATTGAGCATTACCGAATCCCCGTTTACAACTTCCCTTACGATATCGAGGAGGATGACGAGGATACCGTCGAGGAGAATGCCGAACTCAGGGGCCTCATGCCCTTCGCCATCGTTGGTTCCGAAGAGGTTATCGAGATTGGTGGTCGTAAAGTCCGAGCTCGGCAATATCCTTGGGGTGTTGTCGAGGTTGACAACCCTCGTCACTCGGACTTCCTGGCCATTCGATCGGCTCTTCTCCACAGCCATCTCGCTGACCTAAAGGAGATTACTCACGACTTCCTATACGAGAACTACCGTACCGAGAAGCTTAGCAAGAGCGTTGAGGGCGGCGCTGGAGTGTAAGTTACTTTCACCAGCCTGTGATAACATTTTTCTAACATACTATCTACAGGGACTCTTCTATGAACCCCGAGGACTTGGCTTCCCAGTCTGTCCGCCTAAAGGAAGAGCAACTTCGCCGAGAGGAGGAGAAGCTTCGCGAGATCGAGGTCAAGGTCCAGCGCGAGATCAATGAGAAACGACAGGAGCTTTTGGCCCGCGAGTCCCAACTGCGCGAAATCGAAGCAAGAATGGCCCGAGAGGCCGCAGCCGCGGCGGGCACACCGGAAGCGAATGGCGAACAGGAAGCCAACTAAGTGGCCTAGAACAACATCTTTTCTATCTCCTACTCCTGGTATATCGGCGGCCAGATAGCAGTACGGACTGTGGCGTTGGGTGTTTAATATTCCCTAGTCCCTGATCCCTTAAGCCATTCGAGATGACGCGTTATACGAAAATCCAACAATATTAATGATTGCGTGGGATGCGGAATAGCAGAGGGCTTGTTGAAAAACTTGTCAGGAATAAAAAAGCCAGAGTTGATATCCCCTTACAATTATTGCATGCCCCATTTTCGGAAAAGGGACGATGGCACAGTGGGAAAAGAGAAGCAGTGTTTGCCTTCCTAATTTTTCATATCTGATGATACATCGTCCTGTGGACAAACTAAAGGTGGTAGAGGAGAGAGTTCGCCTACCTTTGTATCTTTTGCGAGTCGATGTCCGTTTTACTAGTTGCCAACTGTGTAGCCTTTTCTACTTTCACGCCCCCTTTTCTCCTAGTATTAGTGCCTTCTAATGCAGATATCAATATGAGCTTTCTTTGATGTCTTATTATATTACATTACCTTAATGTTATTCCTAGTGCTATTGCATCGCCATGCTACAAAACGTTATTGCGGAATAATAGGTAAAGATAAACACAGACCTGTTGTATCATATTACCATTCAGTGGCACCATGACTCGATATCAAGATCGTCCCCAGGATTTTGCTGCTAGAACAATTGAACCGGAATACGCTGTGAATAAGAATTTTATTGCTAGCTTAGGAGCTTAGCTAGCCACGATATAACTAACTTACTGCATTGAACGAAACACAATCCTAATCTGAGTGACCCAGCCTCCGGCATAAAGCTCGGGTTGCTACCTTCCAAGACACCATTCCCTAAACTTGTACAAGAACAAAAAGAAAAGAAAGAAATACACAGGTTCTGTCTGTAATGGCGCCCGAAACAGCTGATTTAATCAAAGTATCCTTCCCCTTCACTTTGTGGAAGGACCACTATGGTTGCACGTTTAACTTTAACTCAAACCTTTATATCGTACAACCGGGGGGCCCCTTTTTCTTGCGAACCCTTAGGTATTCCCTCAATTTTGCCTTTAGTTGTTACTCTGGCTGTTCAGGATGCGCAGGATGGCCAGGAACAGGTTGATGATGTCGAGGTACAAGCTGATGGCGGCGGCGATCTCCTCCTCGACGTGGTGCTTGCGGAGGACGAGCTGGGTGTCGACGAGGATGTAGGCGGAGAAGACGAGGGCGGCGAGGCCGCCGTAGACGAGCTCGCCGGTGCTGCTGGAGGGGAGGAAGGCCATCATGAAGCCGAAGAGCAGGAGGCCCCAGAGGGCGCCGAACAGGTACGGCATCCACGAGGTGAAGTCGTACCGCGTCTGGCAGGCGAACAGCGTCAGGAAGACGAAGATGCCGCCCGTCAGGATCACGGCGTTGAGCACGACCTGCGTCTTGTAGAAGGACACGATGACCGAGATGGTGTAGGCTTCCATGAGCGTGAACCCGGAGAGGAAGAGCAGGTTCGTCGGGTAGGACTGTCGCTTCCAGTAGGTGAGGAGCATGAAAGCCATGGAGCCGAAAAGCTGCGAGAAGAATCACCATGTTAGTTCCCATAATTTACAATTCAGCCTAGGTAGGTATTTTAAAAGAGGAGCACGTACCGATGCCCAGACGAGAGCCGGGTGCGACTGGACCCAGTTCTTGTAGCCGTCGCTCCAGAAGCTGAGGCCGCTGACGACGGCGGTGGCGAGGAGCTGCACGGTGAGGATGGTGTACACCTTGCGGATGAACTGGTTGCGGATGTCGATCGTGGCCTCGGCGACGGACCCGCCGAACTTGAAGTCGTCGGGGATGTTGTCCTCGCTGCTGCGCGGGACGTCGCTAAACAATCCCGCCGCCGATGCGCTGTTGCTGTTGCTGTTGCTGTTCGAGCCGGCCTCCTGGTACGACGGCGGAGCCTGCGACCAGGTTCCCGCGTCGGGGTCCTGCGTGGGCGCCGGCGTGTATTTGGTGTTGGCGGCCATCGTTTCTTTCGTTTCTTTTAAGACGCTCCTGAGATTCGTCGCAGTTGCGCGGCTAGTGATAAGACAAGAAAAGACTGATGAAACAAGTAATGATCTACTTCTGATTGTTTTTCTTTTTTTCCCGGCGTTGATGGGAAACGATGGTGAAGTAGGTTGCTCTAGGTAGGTTTAGGTGAGAGAGGTGGCCGCTGGAAAGTCGAAGCAGGCGAATCGCGGGGCGCTATGTTTAATGTAAGTAATCCACTGTAAGTCATTAGTTCTAGGCAGGTGCGGGAAGGCTGTGTCAGCACGCGGTCATAGAAGGAACGAGATAAGTGGGTTTTAGGCTTGTTCTCAGTGCTTCTGGTACTGTCGACAAGAAGACTCTTAGTCATTGATTTGGCTAAGATTGGTTGGCTGACGACTTACCTTGGTGTAACCCGGATTATTACATAATGCATCTGTTATCAGATGGCCACATGTGGCTTGATTGTGGTTAGTGGGAACTTAAAAGTACGGGGCGGACATGCATTGTTCCAGACTCACCGAAGACTGGAACCTTTAGGTACTTGGCCGGCTTGATGCAGCATTATGCACTTTGGGATAATACATAGTGTGTATTACGTACACATGTCTATATACAGTTTACATAATACTACTATAGAATTGTTCTTAGCTTAGGTAGGCACTGAATACTACAAAGAAGCCGCTACAATTTTTACCATAAAACCAAGATAAAACTCAGATATTAAGACCCGTTAATTCTTTTCTTCGAAGAGCGTCTCGTGGTTCTCAATTGACCTTCTATCGGAAACTTCCAATAATTCCACATGGATTCCCCGCTCGCGAGGAGTGTCCGGGGAATAAGCGACAACACACGAGAACGTAAGGCGTGTGTTTGTGCGAAATTCGGCAAAGCTCATTCGTCAGGAGGCCATGTGGGAAAGAGGGTGATAGAAAGCCAACCTATGCAGTCAATGCAGTCAATAGTTGTCAGTTCCGGAGCAGTTAGCTCCCATTGGCTGAATACATTTTGGTAGTGTTACACATATCCACAAACGGTTTTGGTACAGAATATGTAAATCAAAAAAAAAGTTGGTAACATTGGATTTTGGAGATGGGACCTCGAGCTTGCGGCGGGGGAGAAAAAATAGGAGAGAAGAATATGGAATGAACTTCTATATCAAAACAAACCTTACGATATAGCTGTTGAATTACCTACCTGAGAAACGGCATCATACTGTCAAGTCTCTTGAACGTCACCTACTCAATTGATAAGAGTAAATCATCTGTAAGGGAAAGAGGTAAGTTATAAAGTCGTAAAGTTAGCTTGTTTCTAATTCGTAGCGTTTCATATTTAGCCATATGCTAAGAAATTGCATTGAAGCTACCCAAGTCTTACACGTACCTATGTTAGGTACAATGCAGTACCTAGGTAATCACTAAAGCTTGATATCAGCCTGTCCAGCTGTCAGGCTACCTAATGCAAAAGGGTCTCAACAAAAAATCAGGTATTACCATTGTTTGAGAGGCATGTAAATAACCTGGTTATAACTTGGTTATATCGATCGCTGATCCATATCCTTGGCTTGTTCTTCATTCTCCATTTCGCCAAAGGTACGCAGGTAATAAGATGTAATAAGATGTAATTAGAAAAGAAACCTCTTGGCCCCGCGTCTGTGTCCTTGTCAAAGCACCTGGGTTGGATGGAAAGTCACGACGCCTAGGGTAGGTACACGTATTGTACCCAAGCGGCTAAGCAGCTAAGGTTTATCAGTGATACTAGCGATCAGTGATCACCAGTAGCTACCAGTAGCTACACCAGTAACCGCTAAAATTGTATTGATCTACCCCACTAATCCCCTGTTAGAAGGGGAACGCTACCCTGCTAGGTAGGAGGTACTTAACCTAGCTCGACCACCCCTCCTCCTTTTTTTTTCCTCCCGGTTCACCGCTCTGACCGCTCATCCTCGAAATCTATCAAAAAACTTAGACAGTAGTGGGGGAGGGCCCACCTTCACTTCAACATCTTCAAAAAAAAACAACTTGTCTTCAATCTTGTCTAAGCTGGTCCCGGCCAAATCAATGTCCCCTGTATACAGCTTGGGGGTTACGTTGGACACATTCGTTCTTCTAAAATAAAGAGTAAATAAGAGAGTAATGATTTGTCTACGTGCGATACTCGTTTTCGTGTCTTAAAGACTCTTTACTCGTATCCGCCAATCGCTTGAAGTGTGAGGCATTCGCTATTGTCTATCACTGGTTCTGGTGTTTTTTTTTTTTTTTCTCCTCGAAGTCCCCCACTGGGTCCCTCTTCTGTCGGCCGACATATCCGCAACAGAATCACCGTTAAACGAACCGAGCCCAACGTGCCGACCCCTCTGCAATCGGACTTCTGGCGGACATTTTCGATTTGAATATGAACGAACCCGAGGCCAATGCCCCTCCCACAGACATTGGGGATACAACAAAGTCTACCACAGCCATGGTGCCTCAAGTTGAGAAGCCTAATGCGAGTGCGGTTCGACCGCCGGTGAAGTCACGGAGCTCAATGAACGGTCCCTTGTACATGCAGACCAGCCAGAACAAGGTCTTGATCCGGAGAGTGAAGAGGAAAGACGAAGGCCCCATGAGGGCCCTAGCTCGCTGGTTTCTCGAGAATCAAACGGGTATGTTGACCATAACTTTACCAACAAAGCCCATTCATTATACTGTCATTTTCAACCCACTTCATGCTATAGAGTAGTGTGTAGGGTTTTACCTGATACACTGTTTCACGGCAGCAGTATCCTACTGCTAATTAGTATTCCCATCATGTTCTTTCCCATCGCTAATACTTTCCAATCGTATAGGTCTCTCGTTCAACTTGATTACCTTAATCTTCCTTACGCACATATGTCTCCCGAAAGCACGCCCTCACACCTCTAAATTTTTTACCCTCTCATATTACAACCCCGAATCGGGAAAATATGCGATTGGGTCGAACGACTACCACTTCATCTCGTTCTGCATAGTTCTTTTCACCGGGCTGCGCGCCTTTTTGATGGAACAGCTGTTGGCACCGTTGGCTAGACAATGGGGTATTTCCAAGAGAAAGGACGTTACTAGGTTTTCTGAGCAAGCATGGATGCTAGTATATTATAGCGTCTTTTGGACGCTCGGCACGGTACGAAGACCCCTAATACGCCACAGACGTGGGAGGCTTGCTATACGCATACCTGCCTGGCTACTTGCATACCTGCATGGTGTTCGACGATTATACTGACAGATAACCATGGAATAGTACATATACGCGAAGTCGCCCTATTTTCTCAATATGCAGGAGCTTTGGACTGGTTGGCCGAACAGGGAACTTGACGGGCTTATGAAGGGCTATATACTGGCGCAGTGGGCCTTCTGGGTTCAGCAAGTCCTTGTTATCCACATTGAAGACCGCAGAAAGGATCATTATCAGATGCTCACCCATCACTTCATCACGATCACGCTCATTTCGGGATGTTACTACTATTATCATACTCGAGTCGGCAATCTCATCCTGGTTCTCATGGATGTAGTAGATCTGTTCCTCCCAGTAAGTTAAATTGTTTATGCCACTCTGCATCAATCCGACACGTTTTAGCTAACTTCATTCGCAGTTGGCCAAGTGCTTGAAATACTTGGGGTTCTCAAAACTATGTGATGCCACTTTTGTGGTTTTCATGGTGTCGTGGTTTATAGCCAGGCATGTATTTTACCTTATGACATGCTACAGCATTTACAAGGATGTGCCAGAGATGATCACATGGGGCTGCTGGCAGGGACCCAATTCGAATCTAACCGGGCCGTTCCCTATCCCTGATGGGTGGGGTCACTATCTAGAGCCATTTAATGACTCGGAGGGCCTGATTTGTTTCTCTAGCTCAATCCAGTGGGGATTCCTATACTGCTTGCTTGGTCTCCAAGTACTCACCATATTCTGGTTCTTCATGATTGTCAATGTCGCCATTCGGGTGGTTAGGGGGGATGGCGCCGATGACACTAGGAGCGATGACGAAAGGGATGAGAAGGAGGAAGAGACCGAATACGAAGAGGCGCAACCCCTTGAGGAAGAAGTCGGCGTGGAGGCAATTGATTTAAAGGGGTGGGAGCGTCGGACAGGCGTTAAAAGAGGCGCAAGTTCTTCTGGTGTCAGTTTACCCGGCCATAGCGATCGTAAGGAGTTGCTCGGTCGCATCGGCTGCGAGAAGCAGGTTGACTGATACATCAGCGCAATAAAGTGTATCGCGGTACACGGACATGGTAAACGGCAGGTCCCTTTGCTTGTGGCGATCGCTGGAGATATCATGCGCGCTGACAAGGAGTGCCACGCTTGGAGGTGCCGGAGGAGTTAAGGGGCATGGAAGTTAAGCGTGGCAATCTTGATTTTGTCTTGTTCATATGGGTTGATCTGGGAGCGGTACCCTATGCGCTATTTTACTGCGCCGAGGACAGTTGGAGGACCATCTGCTCTATCTCGGCATATATAGAAACGGAATTCAGTACTTATACCCCGTCACTCCGTTTTAGCTCAGCTTGTATAGGGGCGTATAGGGGCGTGCTGGTCTCATCATCTGTGATAGGTACGGTAGGATCAATACCATGTTTTTCTGCCTATGGTGAACTCCGGTGACTGCTACCCCAATTTGCAACTTTAAAGCTGAAGGTTCTCATTCTATTTGTTTCAAGCGTAAAGCTCAAGCCTTTCGCTAACAAGCACTCCCAATCGTACCCCTTACACACAATGATACGGTCAGTTCCGGATATCACCAGGGGACTTTTGTCAAGCCGCGCTCAGTCAAACTCAATATAGCATCTCGTGCCACCTGTAAACTGCTACCTTTTACACAGTACCACTAGACTCGATTCTTAGAACTCTGTTGTGTTGGCTTATTGCTCTAGCCTGCTCCTAAAGGGCCTTGGGTCTTTGTCGCATGACCACAACACGATCAATCTTCAAACTTAAAATCGCGATAAACTGAAACAATGCAAATATAACTATCTAGCCGGGGCCATTAAGGGCAGCGTCACTCTTGACGCTCTGACCTAAGATATACCAACTTAAGAACAATAAGGGTAAACTTCTTTTTTGGGTTTGCGTACGTGTTTTGGGGGGGGGGGTAGGGGACGGGGGAAATGGGAGGGTCGTTATATAAAAGAGAGCAGTTGTCATGACAGAAGGTGTTCTCTCTCTAACACCTTTATATCCTCTATCGGCAGCATCTATTATATTAGGTTTCCTCACAACACAAGCCACAGACATATATCTACTATCCTTCGACCGACATCTTTGACAGTGAGTTTAAACAAACAAACAAACAAAAGACATACTACAGAAAGAGACTCAACAGCCTCCTATGGATCAAAGGTCGCCAATACCTCTTGGAGGCTCTGCTGCAACTGTCCCTCAGCAGGAGACCTCCAGAATCGCAGTAGTCGAAGATAGGGTGATGACATTTGCCAGCTTGCAAGAACAATTGCACGCAGCGCAACACAAAATTAAAACCCTGGAAAAAGAGTTGGACTCCAACTGCGATGCCGCAGAAAAGATAGTAAACTGGCTACTTCGAGAAAGATCCCATCTCAGATCGTCTTTGAGAAAACGCGAAACGAGTCTTGAGATCGAAGCGGCAAGGCTCAAGCATGCTAGGGAAACGGGACAGCTTCTATTCGACGCGCTTTACGAGAGCAAATCAGACTTTAAGTGCAACGCTAAGCACCATAAGGAGATAACAGAGGCACTTGAGGAGAGCTTAAAGGTCACGGAAGAGGCTATCCGCAAGGAGGCAGAGCGGGCTGAAGAAGTCAGAGCTCTGCGAGAAAAGCTCAGGATAGCAAATAACAACGCCTCGGACGAGAGGCAGCTTTCTCGAATCGTCTCGCAACAAATCGAAGACCTACTAAAGCTCATACGGACCCAGCACGGCGAGATCAAGCAGCATCAGTCGGCTATCTGTGATCTGAGGCGGATCA
Source organism: Daldinia bambusicola (assembly GCA_022478815.1). Taxonomy (NCBI): domain Eukaryota; kingdom Fungi; phylum Ascomycota; class Sordariomycetes; order Xylariales; family Hypoxylaceae; genus Daldinia; species Daldinia bambusicola. The sequence goes on from MU284078.1 coordinate 133,894, forward strand.
ACAGGGTCCTGGAGGAAGAGAACGGACAGCTCAAACTCCGAGCCGAGAATTCTTCTTCCTCGTCTGATAGCAAGGCGGCACTTCCGACGGATACGCAGGCGGGCCGCGGTGAGGGGAAAACGGCTAACGCGGTGGTGCGTCGACTCGAAGAGCAGATCGTGCTATCTCGGGAACAGACTCGGAAGCTACTCGTCCGGGCGCAGCAGCAAGCCCGTCGGCAGATGCTACAAAAGCAGGACGAACAAAAGCAGCAGCAAGGGAAAGGGAAAGGGAAAGAGAAGGCCACGTTAGACCACTCGTCCTCTTCCTCCCTGCCCTCCTCCTCTCCCTCCTCTCCCATTTCCTCCCCTACGTGTGCCTCTTCCTCAGCTTCATCGTCATCATCATTACCATTACCATTACCATTACCATCCGAGCTGCAGTTAATAACGACGAGCCAAGCTACTACTACCCTCGAGCAGAAACAGCTGGAGGAGAAGAAGGACAAGCCCGCAATAAATCCAGAGCAGAACCAAGCTCCTCAGCAGCAGCAGCAGCAGCAGCAGACGTTGCCCTTATCGCCGGATCCCGCGTGTCTTCCTCCACGGTCTTCCGGGCCGGGGCCTATCATCACACCGGAGCCAGTGCCGGCGCCGGCGCTAGAGGGAAAAGTAAAAGAAGATGCGCGAGAGGTGAACAGAGACAAACGCGGGAGGTTGAAGGACAAGGTGATACAGAACATCCGGGAGATGGACGGGAAGATCGCGCAGCTCGCGGAGACGTTGCTGGGGGATAAGGAAGAGGAGGACGGGGCGGGTGTAAACTAAGCTACCTACCTACATGTAGCTAGCCTAGCCTCCTCCTTGGGCTTCGAAATCTCCGGGACTACCTACCTAGGTACCTATGGTAGTAGTAAGGGTTCCTATCTACAGAGATGGCAAGAGAGAGGGTTCTGGGACCCTACCGACCAACCAGATACGAACGATACGAACGAGATCGCAAGCTCGCCAAGATCATGGCTAAGCTCAAGAGAAGACAGGAAGCCAATAAGGACCTATGTGGCACAATTTTCGTCATCAGTTGGACAATTATGGCCTTCTATACGCAAAAGACAAGGACGGATCCCAACGTCTCTGTATCCCTGAAAACTGTGTCCACATGATCTTTGAGATGGTACATGATGCGAAACACCACTTTGGACCCAAGAGAATGGCGCACGATCTAGTCGACTTCAGCATCGGATGCCTCGCAGCTCAACTGACACATTTTATCAGCATACAAGTGCATGACCTGAACAGATGCAATTATATATGTCAGGCTTGACGGACAATTTCCGTAACGCGATGTCACAAGACAACGAATTCCACCTGGAAAAGTTGTTTCGTGAGTTCAGAATTAAGCGCAACGAAGCGTGGCACAAGCTGCACACACAACGATACACTTAATGTACCTACACCTGGGCAATGGAAATGGTGCAGACCTGTCGCGCGTACGAAACCGACTCAAAAGCCTAACAAATGTAGCGGATATAGATCCGGAATTATGATGTCTTGATTACTGTCCTGATTATGGTGTGAATCGTACAGATCGACGATAGATCCTCGGGCGAACTAAAACCTATTCACAAACTACCACAGTCATTTTATACGATCTTCTTCTAGTTATATAGTAAAATTTCCATTAATGTACATGTAGACTTTGTCCAAGACTAGTGTCAAGTTCTGGCCTATGCAGACTATCGAGAGTCTAGAAAAGAACATACCCAGCTATTTCAGTGTTTGACTTTGACACATCTGACCGATAGCCTGGCCGCAAATACAGCAGCACAGAAAGAGGTTTTGGAGGTAATAAAAGGCAGTGGTAAATTTACAACGCCATAGACCCAGAGCTACGATACAACGTGCCCCAACCAAGCGAGTTATGGACAATTAATGAGTATATCAGTAACCTTCGTGAGCGTACTGGTATACTTGACAGACTTGATTTAGTTACTACCTAAGAGGTAAAGCCAACATCCAGTTAGCTCTCTCTCGACTTTGGAGTCTGAAGGAATAGGGGGCGGTATGTGTATGAGTATAGCTTTGAGATTCTAGGTGAGATATCTAGAATAGAGGATACCTTCTGCACCCTATGTATGGCCATAGGTCCTCATACTTAACCTACCTAACTTCCCAACTGTTTTTCCATGGGCATTATGTTCGGGCTTCTTCGGTCTTTGGGCTTGTTCAATAGGCTATTTAACGCATGACCAATGTTCACACTAAGTTGACCTTGAAGACACTTCACATGCCGTAGTCTCCGATGCCGTCGGGCGCGGAACGGAAAGTTATGCTTAACAAGTTAAAATAGGAGAATTTGCTCCATAACCATTAACATGCCATGTCCCTCGGTTTGCGGTTATTTCCGATGCCAGTCATAAGAAACCAACTGGCTGAAGCTGCTTTGATCACCTTAAAGGGGAACGATGTACTGTGTCTTGGCTGATCTCAATTCGTTGCTTGCGGTGGAGAAATTACGTATACCTAATATACGAACTGGAAGTTGAGATATTTACTAGGTATGTTGCAACTCTCGTTACAGTTAATTGGTTACCAAAGTGAAGTAAGTGCAAACGTTTACAGGGGTGTTGCTGTCTCGAAGAGGCCGTGAAAATGTGGCGTTGAAGCGGCATCGCTGCAGCAGTTAGAATTACATAACTATAAGAAAGACATGATATAGAGCGAAAATATTCCTTATGGGAATATGAACCCTTGATGATAAAGAGAATAAGCTGATATAGTTAATGTGCAGTGAGAGGTAGTTAAAGACGTCACTCAAATTTGAGACTCATTTGTTCATGTGCTATTGTTAGACAATGACAAAATGTATTTCATGGACTTTTGCAGCAAACAACTAGATTTAATATCTAAATAAGAAAATGCCTCTATTCCTAACCCACTCATTACATAAATTGTACCCCGCTACCGTCAGAACTTCCTCATTTTTTTTTTTAATAATAATAATAATACGTACTAGTAGTATTTCGGCATGTCCTTCGTTCGACGACCGTGTGCTGTGTTGTGGCGATCCAAAAACGCATTTGTAATCGAGAGACATGACTGGTCGCCTCAATAGAGTACATGACGATTGACACGAGGTCATCACACATAATCGATAACAATACGAGAAAGGCACAGTATAACTGATCACAACTGTAACCACGAATCCTACCTTGACGACGTTTGATGTATTGGGCAGCGAAGGATTTAGCTAGAGCGGTGTCTATCATACGTTAATTTGGAAGGGAGACTTGTATGAGTACATATGCGTTGGTATAGGCCAGCAATAGCAGATAATACATTGGCTACTTCGTTTGGATATCAAATAGAGTCGATAAAGTCAATAGTGTTATACCGGAAACATAAGAAAACCGAGCTCCGCAACCCCGGTCGGCGGCTCCGTGGCGTAGATTTATTCAATGATCAATCCAATCTAGCCGCAAGTCGAATATCACGGGGAAAACAGTTCGACAGCTTACGCGAGAGATATATGGATCTTTATGGAGCCTCGTAAGTGCCAGATCCAATCGGAGAATTCTTAATCTTGCTGCCTTTCAGGAGATTTACACTACCATCTCCAAACACCACACAAGCTTCCTGGCCTTGCTGGAGCTGGGGTAAGGCATACGAGCGATCCTCGGCATGCCATTTTTAGTCCAGTAGAAATCTCCACAGCCTGCCGATCTTTCATTGCAAAGAATGGTTAAGGTACACGTTACCTGACGGGTCTTAACCCCACAAGTCGGGAGGCGGTGATTCCCTCCTCGCCCGTTAGCTTACGCGCATAATACGGTAATTCCCATTTCGGGGAGATCTTCAACTATCCCGTCTCCTCTAATTGGTCGCTCTGCCCTCAGCTAGCTCTCAACTCGACCGGGCTGTGGATTATTATAGGGGGCTCAGTCTACGGAACACTCCTTGCGTCGTTGCTTTGCATGATCAATCCGCGGAAAAACATCATGTTCCAGTTGGGAACCACGAGATGCAATGCCCTGCCGTATTGTACATACGTCGTCTGGAAAAGTCTGGATCACTGACTTTAGGCGCCGACAATATGATATTGGGGAGACCTCATGTGATTATAAAAGGAGGGTGAAGGACTGCCATCTCTAGACTTCCAATCGACCAGTCTCACACACCAACAAGCATCCAACAACTCATACTTCACATCCTCTATCAACATCACTATCACCAACACCTTCTAAAATCTTTTAAACCACCCCCACCGCAAAATGCAGTTCACTACCTTCATTGCCGCCGCCGCTGCCCTTGCTTTCGGCGCCAACGCCAACGTCGCCCCTCGCGATGGTGCTCGCCTCGCGCAGTTCCGTGTCTTTGGCGCTGACGGCTGCCACGATCAAAACCTAGGCTTCTATACGGTCGACGCATCCGACGCCAACGAGTGCCACGCGTTCAACGGGCCTACGATCAAGTCCGCCACTCTGGAGGCCATGGAGTCGCCCGCGGCCGACAGTTGCCACCGTAAGTTGACATGCCCCTACCGCTTTGTACCTAGACGATAGATTATCTAGGTATCTAAAGTTTTGGCGAGTTACATTAGATTGGCTAACAGAGAAAATAACAGTCTTCGTCTACACTAACAACATCTGCTCTTCGGGCGAGATCGACCTCCACCTGGACACTTGCAACACCGTGCCCCCGCCCAACGCCAACTGGGCCTCGTGGAAGATCGTCTGCTCCGATTTGTAAATTGCATCCCATTCTCACCTCGCACTCTCTCTATAGAGAGACCATAGAGCGATCTAGGAATTCGGAAAAGCGGAGATTTTGATTTACCTAACGGCTGTGATGGAAGATAGAGCAAGAAGAGGGAGGGAAAGAGGGCATGGGTATGGGTAGACAGTACCTACGAGTTTCTGGATCGTCCTGCATTGAGTATAGTGAACTGAGACATTCCGTTTGCTGGTTGGAAAAAAAGAAGATTCATGGCTTCGATTCTTAGTATTTAGGATGTACGCTCCTTCACATCTATATGAAACTATCCAAGCTCGCACGATTGGTTCTTATGAGTGAAATGTGACTTTATCCTTGGCTTGGATGGCTCACGAGTCCAGCAGCATTTAGAAATGCCTCTTGGAAGAGATCAACTCATACTTCTATATAGCTATGGACAGCCCCTTATAGCTCTCAGAATCCGAGTCTCCATCCTTACCTAGGTATTGTAACAGCATCTCGAAGTCCTTGAAAGAGACCGAGAAACCCATCCCAGTCTGCGAGATCGTATCCGCAACAGAAAGAAAACCTAACAGAACATGCCGCTGAGCCAAAAGTGTATTTCTTGATAGCACAATTGTCTATCTGACCTATGAGTGGTATTACCGCTCACAAAACCTGTGCTGCAGCCGACCGTTCCAGACATATTTTGCCAAAGTTGAATGCCCCTTTTCTTCTAAAATATGGGCGAAGATAATTTCATCACCGTCTAGATTATTCTTGCCTTGATAAAATTCGCCAACCGGTAAGAGGCCGGTGGGCGAGTTAAAAGCATGTGTCGGGGATGCAGTGTGAGCCCATTCCCAGTCGATTATACCCGTAGTATTGAAGTCTTCATCCACCATGATGTGACCCCCCTTATCGTCTGCGTGCTATAAGTAAAATTTTCCGTCATCCTCTACCGACTGCGACAGCACGATGGGAACCAGGTCGAGGAGAAATCTGTGTATTAGGTACCTAAGGCATCCACAGCTTGCTCTGAGTACATTTCTCCGCGAAGAATCAGGTCTAAAATGAGCCTAATTGAAGATTCATGATACTCTTTCAGAGACGAGAATGGTCCCATTGTGCGCATTCCAGATTCCGTAAAATCGGTAAGCGATTCCCGAGCGAACTCACCGACATGATGAACGTCGCACGGGCAATGGAGGGAGCCAAGGGGATCGAAGGAGTATCTGCTAAGTTCGATGAATACGTCGGCAAGCTGTTCCATTACTCTTTTCCTTTGGTCCTGTGTTGCATTGGACCATTTCAAAGACTTCCCATCCAACTTCTCCATGAGAATATAGCCGACTCCAACAGGGCAATCTGAATTATCCAGTACGAAATCGAAGACTTTCGGAACAGGCACGCTGGTTCGTTCGAGGAACTTCAGAGTCGCAACTTCGCTCTGGATGATGTAATTTCGCAACGATGTCGGAGACGATGTAGCATTGAATCTGCACACACGGGCTATCCATTTGATTCCGTCGTCGAAGCAGATCTCGATATGATAATTCATGCCACCCATCACAGAACTCCGTGTTTCTCTATCATATTGAAGTGGAGGAATTGAACAGGGTATTCCTCCGCGCAAAGAACTGGCCCGAGCCGCCAGAGCGGGAACATTAATCTTGTTGATCAGCTCCGTCAGTTCCTCTGCTTCGGCAACTTGAGCCGCAGGGTCGTATCTATCTGCATCTTTCCGAGTGCGTGGGGAATTAGTAAGTTGATACCTGTGTAGTTCAAGGGCTAGACTAACTTCCCATTTGGGACATTTATGAAAACTATGCTGAATGTGTTCGGGACATAGATGGCGGCTGCATAGTATGCAATCGCCGAGATTACGAACAGCCGGCTCTTCGCAATTGGCGAAATCGCAGGTCCACATAGGCATTGTACCTATCAAAGGTTAGGCTCTACCGAACACGACGGTTATTTGACAGATAAAGATGGTTAGGGTTGCAGATATTAATATGAGATGCGTTATGAAACAACCTTCCTTAACGAATCAGCTGCATCGAAAAAGCGACAGAGGACGGTACCAACCGCATAAGATAATAGGTAAGGGCACGCTGTGGGATCTAAACTTATAGGACAGTTGGCCCCCTTGCTTCGTACTTTTTTACAAGCTGAATTTCACAACAGAAAGACTTACGAGTAGCATGGATGACTCCGAGAATAGTTTACTCCAAATATCGGCTCACTATCAACGACCGATTACTTCGCTTCTTCTCGAGATCCAGAAGGAGGATCGAGTGAATCGGACCGAGTTTCTTTCCCATATTCTTCAGAACCTTGAATGCCTCTATTGCCCTGATGTAGGCGATGCGATAACCAAGCTACGCCGGTGTGAGGTGATAGATTTAAAAGCAGGAGACAATAATTATGTGGCTTTATCCTACACTTGGGCCCCGTCAGCCGATGAGAATGATGAAAAAAGCGGTCGGTACCTGGTGCAAGATAGAAATCGAAATACGTTCAGTCCATCTGACGTTCGGGACTGCGTCTTGGACCGTATTATCAAGTACATGAGAGCCAAAGAAGTTAACCTGTTATGGATTGACCGACACAGCATACCACAACAGACTTGCGAAGACCCTACCTGCCTGTGTTGGCCATGCAACCGAAAAAGGCAGAGTCTTCAGTCTATGGACCAAGTTTATAAGCTGAGTAAACATCCTGTTGCGTTACTGGGCCGGCCAATACGGGCAGAATACGAACTAGACATGCTCTGCAAAATCCTCAAAGGAGATTTTGTTATTATGGATGGCGAAGAAAAAGGCTGGAAGTTCAAGAAGACGACCGATCTACGTTACGCACGCTACACATTGAAAATTCTTGACGACATTATTAACGATCTTTGGTGGCAGCGAGCTTGGACATTTCAGGAGAACTACCAAGGAGGAACGAAAATGACTCTCCTCATTCGACATCTAGAGCCATTCGAGCGGGAGAAACGAAATTGCGGAATTTTTGGTAGGATTTCTGGAGAGCTCTGTGTTAACTCGACGGAGTTTTCCCGCGAGGCGACTAAATTTTGTCAAGCTTTTCGTGGCGTACCAATCCTGACGGAGGAAGAGAGCGATAAGATAGAACATATCCTCAGTAGGACTGAAAAGTATACTGTGAGCTTAAAGGAGTCAGAGCCTATGTACCCCGCCATCATCGCCAACGTCGAAGCTAGAGGTATTAAAGATCCATGGGATCGCATCCCTATCATCGCCAACTGTTGCAGTTATCCTCTTCGTCTGGATGTGCAAAAGCTGAAAAAAGGGGGCGTTAGTCTCAGCTTGTCGATATTGGCGACCTGTCTCCTTAACGGGGAGATTCTTGACAACACGCCATCGAGATATTTCGAACGCAATCTGTCTATTTCCCAATTTCTGAAGCACTATTGCTTCAATAAGATCCGCTCGCCTCTGAATCTTAACCAGCGCTTGACGTATAATAAGGGTTGCCGGTTTTCTAAAGTAAAGCTTACAAATGCTGGGATAGAAACTGAAGGATGTCTTTGGGAACTCGATCAGATAATCCGAACGACTGGTTTTGAAAACCAATTGCCCGATGTGGGGGCATTTTACTGCGGCCGGATAAAACTGGACGAGTATCGGCGTCTCATTCGCCTCCATCAGGAGTTGGAGAAGCGCGGCTCCTGCAAGAAGCTGTCAGGTCGCGTCGGGGATTATTTATCTCGGATTCGTGAAGGGAATATGCGTTACCGTTTCGGGGAGGAGAACTACATGTTGATGATGGTAGAGGTGGCTAAGGCAATCGAAGAGGGGAAAACACTGAGACTTGGAAGAATTTGGGAGCCTCATAATGGCAAACAGAATCCTTATTCAGCCATCTTCGTTTGGGGGGACACACCTCACAAAGACCCAGCATTTGTTTTTACTTCACTGCAATACCGTAAAAATGTGAAAGACCCCCATCGTCACGTTTCTCTCCAAGTGGACCTGGGGGATAGGGGAGATAGGGGAGATAGGGGGGACTACATTATACGATTATACGTCAGCGGTTGGCTGCTTGGGGTATACTTCTTCCAGAAAGTCTTACAAAGAAAGGTGGTTTTTCCATGGCCACCAGCCTTGGAATACATTAGACCTTGAATGTAAGGGGTGAGTGCCAATAAGTATAGGTACCTACCTACCTTAGGTAGGTAATCAGCTTAATTCGCAACGGTCTAACGTTAGCATAGTGCCGTTACACCACTCTTGAAGAAATAGTTAGTATCTTCATTTCAATTACTCGCGAGTAGAATGGTTTGTACAGATGATGACTTGAGCTAAGTAAACTGGGCCATGGTTTTATGTACACTTGAAAGTGTCATGTCTGTGTCGTCTCGACTCCAAAGTTTTCATCGCGCTTCTTGTCCAACTCATTAAACTTTTTAACTACCTGCACAGTGGCGTAGTAGCTGAATGGTAACGCAATGAACCAGAGCCCGAGGTTAATGCTAGCCGTAGCAATAAGCGCTGTTGGAATAGCCTGGATACCGAATCCTACAGCCACACCGGCGGTTTCGATCCCTCGAAGCAAAGAACTGTATCTGATCTGGTCGCCGGGTGAGTCGGACAAGTTACTAATACACCAGTAGATGTAATTCTCAACCATACCGGCGCTGATACGCTCAAACATGTAAACTCCGAAGCCACGGCCGAATTCGGCTTGATTGCCCCAGTCTAACACTGGAAGTGTATGCCGATATTCATTCTGAATATACACTGCCCAAATCCACGTTGCACTATTAAGAATCGCGATCAGGATATAAGTACTAACAGCACGAGTCTGTCTCTTCTTCGCCCAGCGTATGTCAACCAATACACCACTGAGCCAAGTGGCGAGCGTGCCAACTATGGCAGACATGAAACTACCAAGAGCCCTTGAGCGAACCGTGAAATATGTTGCTAGATATGTACCCGGATATGCCTGGATCCAGCCAAAGTACCAGAATAGTGGTGTCAACAGTAGAATCGACTTGGTCCTCGCTAATATCCACATCTCACGGAGCTCAATATGCCAGTTAAGTCCTCTAGGCGCTTCGATGCGAGTTCCATCGTCTCTCTGGACCTTCTCGGGGTTAGAAAGGAGAAGTGCAAACAGACAGCCGAGGCATTGGATAGCGATAAACGCAAGATACGTCTCGTACCCAACCTGGCCGCGGCGGCTAACATTGACGTTGAGGCCCAGCGAAATAGCGCCCCCGATGACGTTCCCGAAGTTGCGGAACGTAAACCACGTCGCGAGATAGCGGCCTCGCTTGTGATGCTCGGGATACCCCGTACATATCGCGCCCTCGACGCTCCACAGGAACCCGGCGCTGAGGCCGCACGCGACGGCGCCGACGTACACGAACCACACGACGCCCCACCTGTTGTTCACATAGAGCCCCGCCGCGTACAACGGGTACCCGAGGGTTCCTACGGACAAGGTCCAGCGGAACCCGATGGCGTTCGTCAACCACGGCCCGCTGAAGCACGTCACGGCCATGAAGGCGTAGAGCAGCGCGTTCGCGGCGTTGACGAGGTCCGGGCTTTGCGACCCGCCCACGCCGAGGCCGTTCATCGCGCTCCATATCCCCGGCGCCGAGAACGAGCATATCCCCACGACAAGGACCTGGAACAGGGTGCTTCTGAAGAACGGGATTTTGTCTGGTTTGGAGGGGGTGTTCTCGTCGTTTACGACTGCAACGGAGGGTGGATCGACGCTATCCTTGGCGGTGATCAAGTCCCCCGACATTGCAATTGATACCAACTAAGACAAGATGAATCAATGCTACAATAAATTTTTAACACTTCAAAACATTCTCGAAGTCAACGTTTGACCTGGTACTTAAATAAATACCATTGGAAATCTATTAAGGTTAGCTGCCTAGGTTATCTATCACTTTATGGTCGGAGATAACATAGGTAACTCAACGATAACCCTCGCCCCTAATATTTCCCCATTAAGCTACTACAGAATATACGCGAGATCCTATACCTCTGACGTGCTCGCTAATGATAAGCTGGGCCGGGTAGGTGGCGTATGTATGTTGTGTTAGCCCCTAAACTGACAAGGCGCTTCTCTCCCATGCGCTCGACGTCGGATAGAAGTTCTAGTAAGGCGCGGGGTTATCGGTATTGAGGGTTTTACAATGCTACCTTAAAGTTAAGAGTTGCATGGTTTCATTGTTCCCCAAGAAATGACGTGATTTTAGTCTAGAAATCGAAGGGCATGGGGTATGGCATGATAGGCGATGTTATCAAAGGCAGGATTGGGGGATATAATCTGCTATTATCGTAATACAACACTATTATAAGACTGGCATTGGATATTCCCGTATAAATCCGATTTGAAAGTTTTAAAAGTTCATCGTTATGGCTACTACACTAGAACAAACACCAATACGGCCGTTTGAGTGCGAGAAAATAGCTTCTCCCTTGCTGTCCTTCGAGCAGTTTGATCTTCCGTCGAGCAATCAGCGGATACTCGGACCACCGCATCCGGAGGGCACTGTCACACCACTTGCCCTACGGCCGTCGACTTCTAATCATGCGGCGCTTGACCTCGACACCGTTATTGAAACGGTGAAGCATCTCCAAGCGCAGGGTGACGTTTTGACGAAGAAATTGGCAGTTCATGGGACGCTGCTTTTCAGGGGTCTTCCAATTCATGATGCGAATGACTTCAGTAGATTTGCCCATGCTTTTGGGTATAAGCCACGGTACGTGTGAGCACATCACATAGGTCATCATACCTCTGTCGCCAAAGTACATCAATTGAGGCATACTATGAAAACTAACCGCTTCCCAGTATGTCTTACCAACGCTCATTGCTAAATATTATAATTTATTTCTTATCTCCAGTTTTACCCCTATTGCGGAGCCAGGACTCGGCCGTACAGAGTACTAACAAAGTGCAGATGAGATTATTGGAATCGTAGTAGATAGGCCCTTACTTGCGCCCAATGTCGCTCCAGCCAACGAGTCGCCCAAGGAAGTCCTCATCTACAACCACAATGAGTCGCCCCAAGTCCCCCACGCTCCCGAGTACGTATTCTTCTACGGCCACAAGGCGCCCGAGCAGGGCGGGGAAACACCCATATCCTCGTCCTTGGAGCTCTTCCGGCGCGCGCAGCAGGAGATCCCCGAGTTCGTGGACGAGCTCGCGGGGAAGGGGATCCTCAGCAAGGTCACGTACAAAACCGAGCGGCAGTACGCCGGCGGGTCGACGCTCAAGCAGGCCTTCGGCAAGGCGATCGAGGACGGGGACGACGAGGCGGCCCGGCGCGCCAAGGTCGAGGCGCAGATCAGGCGGTACGCCCGCGGCCCGCACACGACGTGGGAGTGGACGGCCGACGGCGTCGTGCTGACCCACCGGCTGCCCGCGGTCCGCACGCAGCCGGGCACGGGGCTGCCGACGCTGTTCACGGGGCTCGCGGCGTACTACAAGAACGCGCGGGCGAACGCCGCGGGGGCGACGGCTTCTTCGGCTGCTTCCGGGCGGAAGAACGTCACGCAGCAGCTGTACGGGGACGGGACGCCGATCCCGGAGGAGTACCTGGCCGCGCTGGCGAGGATCACGGACGAGATCCGCGTGCTGCACAAGTGGCAGCGGGGCGACGTGCTCGTGTACGATAACGTCGTCGCGCAGCACGGGCGGGAGCCCTGGCAAGGCGAGCAGTCGGACCGCGTGGTGATGGCGAGTTTGTTCGACAGCCAGGTTCCTGGAGCATATATCTCGGAGGACTGGGCCCAGGTCGTTCAGGCTCTGGATGGATAGTTAGGTGCCTAGGTATATTACATGGTTTGCAGTATTTGATGCTAGGAGCGTGATAAATGTTGCATTCATACCTTCAGGGCATCTGTGAAGAACTGGAATCTTTTGGCTGTTATATAAACGAAGGAGATATGATAGTGAAGTATATCGTTACTCATAGAAGTATACCACTTTTAAGTCAAAGGCAGCGTATAAGAACAACGTCATCTCCGCATAAGAAATAAGAACACAGGCCCAAGATAGCAGTATACCGATGTTATAGACGCGACTATAGCAATGGACTGTTCGTGACATGATCCCCTGCATGAGGTAGATATATCCTTTTGATTGAGAACCACGCAAGTTGGAAACAGCAAAGTCTCGGTAAGATAGTAGGTTAGAGACCTCCGACCCAAGTCGCCAAGTTTTACTCAGATCCTTCAAGCGTAAGCACGATTCCATTCGAAACAGCCAGGTCCCGTATCAGGTCAGCGCATGCCCTGTGGCCATTCTCTTCCGCCAGCTCTATCGCCCTGAGGCACTGCTCCGATGGAAAACCATTCCCGCAGCTCACATTCCAAAGAAATTGGATCATGTCGAGTCGGCCATGCTCAGCTGCCGCTTCGATGGGCCATCGCCCATTAAACGGAGACGGGGGAGTAGACAAGCCTGCGAAGTGGTCTAACAACAAGGCAGCGATATTGCAGTTTCCGCCCATGGCTGCACATTGTAACGCTGTCCCACCGTCGAAGGTTGCTGGATTGGCGTTGACGCCTGCTCCATTTCGAAGAAGCAATTGCACTATGTCAAGATTCCCCTGTTCCGCAGCGGCTTGAAGTGGGGTTCTTCTTATTCCGAGAGTGGCCGTCGCGTTAACTTGAGCCCCGCGGTCTATAACGAATTGGACTAAACATTTATTCTTAGTCTCAATTGCTTTTAAGAGCGGCGTCTTAGGCATTCGTTGGGCCCCTTGTCTATAGTAAGTAATCGATACAATCCCATTGACATCGCATCCTGCATCGAGAAGCCGTTTAGTCAATGGAAAGCTCGACGAATATGCCCCCGCTTCCTTCGCAATGGCTACTCCGAGAGGGGACGCCATGTGGTCTCCGGACCCCCCAAATTTCGTAGTGGATTTCAAGTCAACGGCCTTGCAGCTGATGAATAGATTCAAGACCTCATTATCATGGATGTTCGCTTCGATAGCATCTATAAGAGCTCGTGTTCCAAATAGGGGAATGCAAGTCTCCGTCGATGGAATATACTGGAGTAAGATTCGTAGCATGTCAACATGTAAGTCTGTAGCAAATAAGCCATCTTCAATATGCATGGCGAGTACGTCTGCTCCCAATTCGAGTAAACGACGAAGCATCGTCTCGTTTCGTCTCTTAACTGCGATGGGCAGACAACTTGTCAAGAACGCTCTGCCAAGCATGCTAGACCGAGCGAAAAAGTCAAGGATGTCCATATTCCCCGACTCCAAATCCTTTTCAAGTAAATTGCACGCATCATGGCCATCAATCTTAAAGTCTGGATAGGCAGAAATCAAACTAGACAGAAGCGGCTTGTTACCATACGCTCGGACGAAAATGTTCGCAATGGATTTATCGCCGTCTTTGCGAAAAAACGCAAGGTCAGCCCCCGCATCGAGGAGCAATTGCATAATATCCCATTGCGCATTCCTACTTGCGGACTCAAATGCCGTCACTATGTGCCTATTATGAAAGTTAGGATAGAGGTTCTGCTAGCATAAGCTGAGGTAAGAGCTTTTCGGCAAGGTCCATTCGAACAAATGTACATAATGCCATTTCAATATGACTTGTGTTCACCTCCGCTCCTGCCTGTATTAAAGCATCCACAGTATCGAGCCAATCCTAGGTGAAAGCGCTGTGAATACGCTTACCAGGATACTTCAGAACGAGTCCATGTATTAGATGCCCCAACGCCCCACTGATGTGAAGATATTTCATCTCCGGGGTGACCTTTGAATATGTTCGGTTCGTATCAGCTTTGAATTGAAGCAATTCGTGGATTACTTGCAGTTCTTGGAGCTGGGCTAGTCTCTCCATGGGCGTATACTTTTTACCATTAACAAAGCAGCATATCTCGTTGACATCGACCAAGCCAGTTCTAAGGATGAGCCTGATTGCTGTGCGATTTCCGGATTCTACGCACAAACGAAACAAACTTTCTGCGAGAGACTTTGCAACATAGCTTGAACTGTTTTGGGAGAGCTGTGGCAATAGTTTGATGATGTTGCAGTTCTGCTCAAGGAACTTGGATATAACTTCGGCCGGCATGCCCTCCATCCCACTAAATCCATTCGCAACGGAGTATAGAAAGATTCGACATATTTCAATCTCAGGATTCCTTTGCGAGAGGCTAGTTGCATTGTTGGTTTCTCGATGTAGCCGGGAGTCTGGAAGAGTTGTATCCAAAATTCGAAAGATAAATTTAGCACTGACGAGGTTTTCATTGGCGGACTTCCCATTTACACTTGTCATGGCAGTCACGGCCTGGAAGAAGAACTTCATAGCCGGGGTTTCAGTTCCAGACAGCAACCTACAGTCCCCTATCGGGGGCGGAGAGCGCATAGAACGAAGACATTTTGATAATAAGCCACGCCCAAACCGCTCAAAGGGTAAATCTTCCAAGAATATTGGCCATAGAGAAATTTGAGTGGCATTATTCAATTGTAGGTCAGAATTTTCCGACCCTGATGTTGAGTCCGTAACATCTATGTCTGATTCAAAGCCCATCAATGGCTGCGTGACTTGGCTTTGGAAGTCTGTGATATGTGAGAACCTCTGATCCTCAGCATTTAGGGGTTGATCGTGGGCAGCAAAGCTGCTAGAAATGGGTGACAATGGTCCAAGAGATATGTCTAGAAACGGTGGGGTCTCGATAAAGAAAGAATGCGGGGCAAGTTGAGTAAGATCACCCTCGACTTGAACCTCTTGCTCGGCGGAAGCGAATGTATCAATTGCATTAAAGGGTTGTGGCCGAGAGGGGATATTCCCATCAACTACGTCTTCGTATAGGGTCCAATGGCCGCCAGGATTCTGGACTTCGATAGCAGCGCTTCTGTCGGCATTATTTGCCGCTTCGCCGGGGCCATCTTCGATCCGGCGCCGCTTACGAGGGCGCTCCGTGTCCCTCCTAAAATAACGTCTGGCTCGTTCGATTCTCTTTGCTGGAACAGGATGGCCCGCAATCACCACCCTGGTCTGAATACCCCGAGAAGATATTTCGTCAACTTTTGGTAAGATGAGTTCCCATTCATCCCTCTTCAGATTCTTACGAGCCTTCCAAGCTCGTAACTGGGCTTCATATTGCGCTAGACTGCAGAATTGTGGTTAGATAAGGCGCAAGGGCAATGTAGGCGTATTATGAACTTACGTAGCAGTGAATTTGTGGTCCTTCTCCATGGTCTGAACTAATTCTCCCACAGAGAGATCAGAAGTAAGAAAAAGTCTTAGGATAGTGTCCTTATGGAGCTTCCATTTCTCCCCGGGTACCTTTCGTGCCTTACTAGCCATATTTGTAGAAGGATGTAGTGGGTTGCTTGGGCTCGGATTAAAGATGAAATGTGAGGCTTATTCAACCAATAGTGGAATAACGGAGAGAATAGATTGAATAATTGGATAGGACTTCATTTTCATGATGAGGAAAATCAAATATATACGTCGTCGAAACTAGAGGGTAATGCTAGGTTAGGTAGGTACCTAAACTTATTCGAATAATCAAAGCCGGCTTCCAAGCATGCCTCCAATCAAGATATACGGTTTTGTCAGGAGGGACACCATAGATATGCAATGCAACATAAGCCTAAGGTTTTGTCTTTCAGGTTTGGTCAGCCAGGTTTGGTCACGGATTCTTAGCAATATCTAGTGGTGTTATTTGAAATCATATAAACCATACCTTATCTACTCTCTCGCTCTTGAATATGCCTGCTCGTCTAACTAAAATCTATGAGGCGTTCGCGCTTTCTACGAGAGTAAGCGCGGTGTTTAGGGAGTGTGTGAGAAGAACCCCTACCCCCTTCCCCTAGCCTTAGGGGAAAAAATAGGGAGAGAGAAACGAGATGATCACCGCCGTGGAGAACATATTCTCACTAGAATTTCCTATCTTTTGAGGTTCATGACGATAAATCTAAACGCTGTACTAAATTCTGAGGCGTCAGTATTGATTTTAACATTTCCGCCAATGCAATTTAACCGGTCCTTTACCCTCAAGCCGACGCTGACAATCAAGCTGGCAAGGCCGCATTGAGGGTCTTGGCGCCTCACCTATGAATCTCAGTATTTAATTACCAATTGACTTGGTTATTCGCGAGAGTTGGGCTATAGATAGAAACATACCTGCCCAAATTAAGCATACCTATGAATTTGCTTCGAGGTTCACGCGCGATGCCGTCCTACCGTAGAGCTGTCGCGACCTTTTGTGTTTTTGCCCCTCTTCTCTACATCTACTGGCGGACGTTCCTAGCCCCCGACACGCCGAAGATGCTTAGCAGTTGGAATGTTACCGGTAGGGAAGATGTGTCCAATGATACGCTTGGGGTAAGATGCCATCTCTTCTCTTACCTACCTAGGTACCTATCTTTATTTTACAGCTGCCGGAATCAGATCTAATGAATTTCAAAAGTTCTCAGAAGTCTTCGTCATTAACCTGCCGTCGCGGAAAGATCGCCGAGATGCTATGAGCTTAGCAGGAACCGTCAGCAACCTGACTTTCACGTGGATTGACGGCGTGTCGGGCGACCAGGTTTCTAACCTTGGTCTGCCGATTCGTCCGGGAGAACATGCGGCGTCAGGGGCGAAAGGGTCCTGGAGATCACACATGAATGCCCTTCAATCTGTTATACGGGAGGATGTAACAAGCGCGCTCATCTTGGAGGATGATATAGATTGGGATATACGCCTCAAGTCCCAACTTCAGACTTTCGCGCTGGCTTCAAGGACGTGGTTAAGAGAGTCTAAGTCTGGTAGACACCGAACTGAGTTGTTCGACCTTGCTTCACCCTCGATGTTGAGGAAAAATGAAGCAAATGCAGTCATGCACGATTCTGAGCAGAACACAATCCAATTAGCCCCAGACGCAGACTCGGATGAAGAAACCCGTCAAACTACGTACGGGGATAACTGGGATGTTCTGTGGCTGGGTCACTGCGGCGCTGACTTCCCCCACGAGCAATCATCCATCTCACACCTAAAAGTCGAGATCCCAGGTGACGAGACGGTCCCAGCTCCAAAACACCTCAAATCCCACCCCTTTTCATTGAACGACAAACTCGGCGAACTATACCCGCCGCATACTCGCGTCGTCCACGCGTCTAGCGGGAACGTCTGCACTCTAGCCTACGCCGTCAGCCAGCGAGGAGCCCAGAAGCTTCTATCGCGATTCGACAGCCACTACGATACCCAGTGGGATCTGATGCTTCAGAAATGGTGCGAAGGGAAGTATGCCGTTGAGAGCAAGTCCCGTCTGAATATCAGGGCAGCCGACGATGACGAGACTGCCCACAAACGCGGAGAGTCCGTCCCGGTGTGTCTCACGGTACAGCCGCCCCTATTCAGCCACCATTACACGAAAGGCGGGGCATCCAACATCCAGGGCCAAGGCGGCGGTTACGCAAAGGGAACGGGGACGCCGTATATAAGGCTAAGCGTACGGCAGAACATCGACCGCTTGGTCGCCGGCGCGCAGGAGAGCGAGTTGGTGGACCAACTACCCGACGACGGGGACACCATATGGAAATAGATTAGGCGGGATCTTAAACGAAGTTCATATACCCTCTCTTACACTCCGTCAGCTATGTCAGAAAGGGTCAGATACCCTATCTACGTTACGCTAGCAAAGAGAAGTTGATCTTCTGGTAACCTCTTGGTACACCAGCAAACCGCTTTGCTCTCCGAAAACGGAAGTAAAAGTTGCGAAAAAAGAAACAACTCCAAAAAGGTAAGAGAAGATGGATATATCTCTTGAGATTACCTATGCCCACACCTGGAATCGAACCAGGGATCTCCGCATTACTAGTGCGACGCAGTACCATTGTGCCATGCGGGCCGATGAGTTTCCCTCTCGCCAGAACGAGGTGTGTTCCGATGAGATGAAAGCACCCATGGTTAACCGCGTTTATATTTTTCTTCCTTTTTTTCTCTTTCTTCGTGCAGAAATTTTCTCTCATTTTGACATTGAATACGAGAATAGTAGTGCCATAATTAATCCATTAGTCGAAATGGGAGACACCAAGCTTGACTCGACTTAGCGCGTGTTAACTGTTGCATAGTACTGTTTATCGGCCAATGAGCGACTTCACTGCTTGAACCTCTCCGCGGGTCGAGAAGAGGGTTGGCTAATAGGGCGGGGTCTAATTGCTGAACGATGCCTATTGTATATCTAGGGTATGGCTGTCTCAAGCGAGGCTAGGTGGAGAACAATTCCAGTCGCTTCAATTTAGAAGAAACTAGTTTCAAAGTCCGGTCTGATTCTATATTCTATAGAGATCGTGTGTTTGTATCCTAAGCAAGTATACTATATAGCATATAGCTAAATAGGAAATAGGACCAGTTACCTAATGCATTCTTCCTGGCACAATCCAGAACAAGCCTTAAGCCCCTTTGCTTCAAGTAAAAGCCCGTTACCATCAAATGACGTACATCTGCGGAAACGTACCTATACATGAACCATAACAAAAACACGCCAACAAGTATCTCTCATGACTTATGTATACCTTGTGTATCGTATCTATTTAGCATCATGCTTCTAGCATCGGACTCTACGAATACGAGCCCTTCATTCTATCTATTATGCCCTTTCCCCATCCCTCTATATGAAACGCCTGTGCGAGACACAATGATGCGTCCTCGATCATAATGCCAATTTCCCAAGCATCATAAAAATCTATCAAAGGACCTCGTCTATAGGAGACCAAGTCCATGAATGTTAAAGAAAGCTACCAGCCTCTTAGACCAATGTACGTAAAAAATTCATCAAAATATCATCTTGTGAATGATGGTCACCACTTATTCCTCGTCATCCGTGTCAGGTGGGTGAGGCGTGCCCTTGGGACTGTTGAGCCACTCGATATGACGTAGTCTCCTTCGCACCTCCTGCTCCTTGAGCTCCTTCTTGGTCTTCTTCCTCTTCTTCTTCGACTTGAATTTCAACGGGGTATTATCTTCGGTGCCGCTGTTGACAGCGCTGCTTACTGCACTGCTAGCTGCTGTACTGTTGACCCCGCTAGTAATACCGCTTGTGAGACCGCTGCTTGGTTTGCTGTCTTCGAAGCGATCTAAAGAAATCGAAGCGTTGCCCTTCAGAACCATCCGTCCGTCGTTTATGTGCCACTGTTCGTTAGCCAGAGCCCCGACGAACTCTTCGTTGTGAGAGATCATGACTACACCACCCTTGAAGTCTCGAATGGCGACCGCAAGACCACCGAGAGAATCGCGATCCAAGAAGTTAGTAGGTTCATCGAGAACGAGAAGATGGGGGTTGTTCCACATCGCACCAGCAATGACGACCTTGACTTTTTGACCTCCAGATAAACTGCCGATTTCATTGTGGTTGGCAATCTCAGGGTCAAGACCGAGGTCCTCAAAATGTTTTGAGATGACCGTAGGTTGAAGTTCTCGGTAACCTAGACCCTCGCGAGACGCCTCGTGATCATCGAACTCTTGGACAAGTTTATCAAATCCCCATTCCAAAAGCGTTTCTCGAGAGACTTGCGAGTTGTATTTTGGTAGCCATGCTCTCCATTTACTACAGATTGTTAGCAGCCATACCCCAACAGTACCACGATGATAGCATTAAACTTACACTTCGTATTGGAAGGTCTTCTTGAACTTTTGGCGACCGACAAGAGCTTCAATCTGTCGTTCGCCCTTTCCATCGCCAAGGTCAATTTTCTTGTCCATCTGCTCACGGTCCTTATCGGAAAGGATACGGGTCTGCTTCAGGAACACCTCCCGGTCGTCTCCGTTTGCATATCGCCACTGCAAGTACTGGTTTGGTGTCTTCTCGAGGTGCATCTCAACGTGTTCAAGAGCATGCTGCTTGATGTAACCAATTCGCAAGTTGGGGTGCTTCTCGACTTTTCCGCTGGTTGGAATTACTTCACCCGTCAACAGTTTAATCAAGGTTGACTTTCCGGCACCATTCGGTCCAATTACAGCAACGCGAGAAGAAAGAGACAATTGACAAGAGACATCTGTAAGTGATGGTTTGGGTGCCTTGGGGTACTGGAAAGAAACTCCAGTCATTCGAATAATCGCTCGGGTTTGAGACTTGACGCCCGTTAAGATACCGGGGGGAGGGAACTTGAACTGGACGTTGGAGGCAGAAAGAGTGTAATAAGCCTTAGCCTCGGGGCGAATCTTAACGAAGTCGGACAGATTTCCCTTGAAATGCCCAAGCTTCTTTCCAGGTTCATAGTGGTATATATCGGTTGTTACATTGTCCAAAAAGCCCGAGTCGTGAGAAACGATCAAACTGGTAATGTCTGTGTGGGTCTTCAGGTAGTTTTCCAGCCAAGCAATATTGGCAACGTCGAGATGATTGGTAGGTTCGTCAAGTAGTAGAACATCGGCCTTTTGCAACATTGCTCGAGCAAGAGCCAGCTTCATCTTCCATCCACCTGACAAAGAGCCAACCTTTTGAGATTGTCTACCCTCAGGACCGGCCGTAAAGCCGAATTCAGACAAGACTTCGGAAATGCGTTCTCTGCCTTCGGACGCAATTGTTGGATCCTTAACCATGAATTCTAGTATGCTAATATCGGCATCTTCACCTTGGTTGTGCTCAACGTAACAAGTGCGAAGAACATCCTGAGGTGGGAATCCCTCCAGTTTACCACCGGCAATACTCTTCATCAGTGTAGACTTTCCGGCACCATTGCGACCGCAAAGGCCATAGCGGTGTCCCTTCAGTAATCGAAGATTTGTGTGAGAAAGAAGAAGCATACCGCCATAGGCCAGGGAGAAGTCTGCATTGACAATCTCAGTTTCGCCATCGTCCTCCTTCTCCGGCACGCCGTACTTGCGGTGGTCCTCGGCGACGTAGAATTCATGGACACCAGAAGCGACAGCATCGTTGGCGCCTTGTTTGTGCATTAAATCTTTAAGGTAAGGAGCGATCCTAGCCGGAATTCGATCCACTTGACGATGGTTGGAGTCTTCGGCCACCATCTCGCAGATGTAAGGGCGAGCAATTTTGTAGAAATCAAGGTCTCCTGAAAGTCCTCCATTTTTCTTTATCTCAGAGTCCAGAACCTTCGCGACATCATCCACAGAAGTCCTTTCCACCACTGCTTTATCGTTGCCCATGGCCTTGTCCATGACGCTTAAAGCTCTAGAAGCCAGCTCGCGTACTTCTGGTAGCGGCGCACGCCCAACAACATTCTTAATACCCGGCTGAAGCTTCGGTAAGAAAGTACGGGCCTCAATAGGATCATGAACTAGCTTGGTCAAATTTTCAGTGATTACGACCGTTTGTCGCAGGACCTCTTGAGCAGTGGAGGGGTTGTTGAGTGTTCTCTCAAGGAAGGGGGTAAGCAGAGCGAGAACAGGCGACGTCACTACAGCGACAAAGGTCGTCTGGGAAAGAGCGTGGATGGCTTTTTGAAGAGTTTGTGACGAGGGGTGGTGCATAGTGTCGACAAGAAGAGGAATCCGGGGCGCGACATCGTCGTTGGATAGGAGGGTGGTTAATGAATGCATTGTAGTAACAGCTTGCTTCTCGACCTCGGATTTGAGATCGTGCATGTTACCCTCGACAATAGGAATCAAGCTAGCCAACTTCGCACCCATAGCCTCTCTGAGAATATCCTTCTCTTGAGCTTGCTCCTTCGTGCAACCGATTTCCATCTTTGCTTTGTCGGCCATCCTCTGCATCAGCTTTAAGGCGCCAACTGTACCTTGCCACTTTCCAGTCTTCTTTGACAGGTAAGCTACAAGCGCGGGTAGCAAGCCAACGACCATAGCCTCGGCGCTCAAGTAGCTAAAAAGCGCATCAAGTCCATATTGCGCAGCATCACGAACCACTGTGCCCTTATCGGCTAAAGCGTCTAGGGCAACTGAGACGAGACCGCCATCCTGAACCAAGAAAACGACTTCGCTCAGCGGCTGACGAGGCGGGAATTTCTCAAGAATGGCACCGAGAAGGTTCTGGGCGCTCTCTCGTCGTAGTCCACTCTTCTTGTCAGATGCAGCTTTCTTGATCTCGGCTATTACACCGTAATCATGCAGACCTCGAAAGCCTACAGTGTTTAATAGAAGCTCGCAGAGTGCATAAGACGCGTCGACCGAAGCGGCAGAAGTTGTGGCGGTAAATATAGTGTCGAGAATTGATGAGACATCTTGTTGCGACGGGGGAGGGGGAGCGTCGGCTTTAGAGATCATTATCGGCGGCGACACTTGGTGAGGCATCGTGAGCGCTCGTTCTTAACGAATTGGGCAGCAAGAAAAAAAAAGAAAAAGAAAGTACCCAACTTGTTGAAATAAAACGATCAAATGAGCGGCGCCGTAGAATTAATGAGGGCCAGCTGAACTGCCCGAAATGCCCTCAATCGTGGGCGCTGAAAAGTTTGACGGTGAACCAGCGTAATTGTGTGGAGTTGAAAGAAGACAGCAGGAAATGGGATTTTTATTAGAAAAAAAAGTTGGTCTTATCGAACTTGTTAGTACGGATTACCCCTCGAAAACTTTTTTTTTTCCTTCCTTTATCTACGCCCTGGGGCTACAGGGGTACGAAGGGTCCATTCACTGAAAATAGAATCAGCCCTCCGCAAAAATAGGTACGTACTTCCTCGGTTTGGCGTACGTTTTAACTGCTGCCATCTATTAGCGGGGCTTATCTAGACCCATCTTCTTACTTCACGCCACAAGCGGCCGTTTTAAATAGGATATAAAAGTTGAGCCTAGCAAAATTTTTGAAGCTTTAAACTTTATCTAGGGCACCTTAGGTACCTTGGTACCTTACATATACCACCTTATGTTCATACAACCACAAGAGAGCGTCATAGTCATTGCGCTGCGCTACGTAGTTTATATTAAGAAAATGAAGGTATTACCTAATGTAATCAGCGGTAAGGCTATGACACTCCCAAGAATGTTATCGTATTCCTCAAACGACTATAGTACCTAGACAAATTGAAAAGAAGTAGTCTCCCAAGTAACTAGCAGGGAGCTAAAATAAAACATAAAGTACATAGTAATTCCATACTCAAAATGAGTTTAGATACCTAGTAGTCATACCTAGAGGGCCGTGATTTATTGATAGAATGTTAGAGGGACAAAAGCTTAATCAAGATACTTTATTCATAGCGATGTTGTGAACTATGTATGTTTCAGTCCGGCCCCATCTTTTTGAGACAAGACGTGAAGGAACCTTAATAATACACTCGTAAAGCGTTAAAGGGGAAACTGGAGCTAGATCAGGGTATAAAAGTTTATTTAAATTTTGCGCAATATCTAAGAGTTAAGATCTCTTGAGTACCTACATGTAGGTACTTACGTTAGAGGAAACCTCTGGTATATAGTACCGCATAAAGAGAGATTTGCGACCAGCTGAGGTTGCATCTACCCTAGCTATGTGATATGTTTTGAATATGTCTCGATGTCTACTGACTAAATGCTTAAGATTTTTAAGAAGACTCTGGCCCTCACATGTATAGGTGGCAATGACTAGGTAGCTTATGGTGAGTTGTAGACAAAACCGGTAGGTGACCCTATAAACCTTCCTCTGCTATGGGTCTATAGTAGGCTTGATCTTCTCACAACTTAGGTAAGGTATAGATATAGTCTCTGCCACGTGTAGTGGTGGCATAGATATAAGGGGAATATAGAAGGTTGAATTATAAGAGGAAAAGGGCTACGCTGGTTAAGTAGGTAGAGAAGATCGTTTATATATAACTCAACTGACTAGGAAGGCTGGTGGTCTCCATAGGAGCTCACCACCCCGCGACAAGCTTGCCATTGTTTCCTCAGAAGGACATAAACATAAAGTTAACTTCCCATTCCAATATGTACTGAGCTATTGGATATAGGGGTAAGCCTCGTAACAGAGGAGAAAAAAAAAAAGGAGAGAGAGAGAGAAAAGAAAAGAAAAAGAATTAAAAAAACGGATGTGGTGAAGTAAAGGGTAACTTAATGAATCAACAAAACCTAAGACCAAAGAGGGAAACTGGGGAGGCCCACTAGAACTCCCTCAGGACTCAGTATTGAATCCACTGAGAAAAGCTCCTTAATAGAGGAAACACTTAAATTTTCGATATCTTCAGCCCTCGAGTTTAGTCTCTAGAAAATTAGAAAGAGAATCTATACGAGAGAGATGTATTAGTCTTGGGCTGAGGATCTTATGATTAAAGGATGTTGATCTTTCAAAAGGGGCAAGACAACTTACACTAAGCACAAATATCACATAGAGCGGCATGATGCATTAGTCGCGATCTGACGTCCAGCATCGACAGGACATTGGTTCTCTTATGTATGCAGTGCACAGACGATATTGAGCACATGGTCTTGAAGAGTCGACGAAAGAAGATACGTCACCCGGACGAATGTAACAATTTCGGAGAAAGGACCCAATAACTCTATTCCATAGACGTAGTGAGCTTCTAGACTAGCTACCCAAGCCAATATTTCGTTTGTAGCGATGTAGCGGGATACTTAATGAGACGGCTAGGTGGTGAATAAACTGGCTCACGTGGGATGGTTCCTTGGGAGCGTAATATCGAAAAATGCTCGAGGCGCGGGGCGGAATACGACATTGACGCCAATATCCGTAGCCGTAGCTGGAAGATCCGGGTAGTATCGAAACACTTGTTAGGAATAGGGAAGGAAGTTTCCAAGTTTTTTTGGGCTGTACATCGGTTGTCTAGATTGGATTAGTTACCTAGGCAGTCGGTACCGTAAACATTACCAAAGAGGCGCGAACGGTTTGTCATGATTTGTCGCTTAATACACTTTAGACCCAGGCTATGTAAGTAGAACGTTACTAGTAGAAGTTAAGGTAGCTGACCATCACCGCTCGTGAGATAAGCTGGGAAGAGGCGAGGGCACAATAGAAGGTGATTCCTCTATAAGGAAATCTGGGTTGCAGTAAAGGGAAATATCACGGGAGTTGCAGATCCACACCAAGACCGCCAAGACATTCACAATTTCCTAACTTGGATAATGAGATAACTGAGCTAGGGCCGGGAATGATGCACATTTCGGCCGGGAACTATGTCGTTGACGTTAGACCCCTGAGATGCCAATATCTAGTATGGATACATGGATACTTACGGCCAAGCTAGTCAAGGTAGCGAGGGAAGATCATGCTGTTACCTGGGATTCGGAATTTATAATCAGACGAACATGCATATGAAAGTTTGACCACAGTGAGCTACATGGTAGGTAGCTTACAGACGATCATTCACGACGTAGGCCCCCTCCAATACGTCTTAAGGTACGGGTACTACTTAGCATTGCTCTTTATTATTTATGCACTATGCACTAAACCATCGACCTGCCTACATGAGCATACATGTCTATCTCATATACTTCTATATAGCCAATCATTTATTCTTTATGAAGCCATCGCCATCATGAGTTGAAACACATTCTACGCTAGGAGCTTTTATGACCCTATCCGGCTCTCTAAGCTTGATAACCGGGTCGATTCAAGCACTTCGCCTAACCTCCACCCTAGGCGTCATACAGGGATATCAGCGCGGGATTTGCCGGGGGGTTTAACTTAGATGGGCTAAACTGGGGTAGCGGAAAATTAAACTAGCTTCAGGGGTTCGTGGTCCATCAACCCATCCCAGCGCTTGATGTTCAATGGAGCTTGCCGTTTGTAGTCCCGGTTGCAACTCGCTGATAGTTATTGACAAAAGTGACAGGGTAGCTACGTAGAATCGATGCGCTCTCATGTATTTGCTAGAAGCTGACGATAATGGTGTTTAAAATGTCCCCAAACCCTCCAGGGCTCACACAAAAAAGTGCTTCGGCTAAAATCGCCCCTTTCACTGTATTCCTTCTTCACAGGTCATATTAAACCTAGCAGTGTGTGATAAAAGCATGTCATCACCTGTGTAGGACATCTCAATAGGTATGTGAGGTATACCTACCTAGCTATCTTTAAGACAAGAGCAATGCTTATGAATCCAATAGTAACATTGACGTTATCCAGCTCGAACGGTATAACCCAAGAAATATATACCATTTATATCTCGTCAGATTAAGGGACACATTATTTTACGCGCAATGGCACCAGCCTCTACGGGGAACACGGGGTTCCAATTCATCACCTCCATCAACACGGTAGAGCGGGACGAAGAGACTCGTCGAAAGGTGCGTTCGCACGCAAGGCGGCAGAGGCTCACACACGGATCCAGCCAGTCATTACAGCAAAAGAAAACGGGTTCTGCAAAAGATCACACTTCCAAATTCAGACTTAAACCCAAAGGGTCGTCCACCAAACAAGATGACGTGCCGAGGCACGAGAGGAAGCTCAAGAAAACTAACTGGCTTGCCGTAAGCGTCGCAAGGGAGCTTCCGAACTTCACACTATTGCATATAGAGAAGACGCCTTTGACGGAAAGCTTGATGAAGTATTGTATGGCTGTATGCTTGTCGCCGCAGGAGACAGCCGTAGAGAAATGGTTCGACCGTACTGGAGTACCAACATACTTGAACACATGTAAGTTGGACTTATATCACTTTATCTGAAGGAAATGAGGTTGTTAACTAACGTTAGACTATTCCGGATTCCTCGCAAACGCTTTCGCGATGAACCCCGAAGGAACATGGGTGCAAGCGGTTGGTCATCTCCCTTTTTCGCCCCTTCTATGCTCATTAAGATAAGACACGGTGTTACTAGGTTAGGGACTAACATGTGATAGCTTCAACTCGATAAAGCCGCTACGCATGCGTTCATTGCCATGCTAGCAGCTATGCACAACTCACTCGCAAGGTGGGCTGACACGAGTACTATCGACTTCCATCGGTTCCAAGCAGTCAAGTCTATCAATGAGAGGCTGAACCTGGAGGGCAAGGACGATAGCAAGCCTATATCGGATGGTCTTGTCGTTGCCGTTGCCCTTCTAGTTAACATTGAAGTGAGTTAACGATATAAAGTGACTTGAGAAAGCCAACCGTTCACGTAACTAACCCTATGTAGACTTTCATTGGCTCACTTAGTGCGGCAGAAGCCCATATGAGCGGATTGAAGAGAATGGTCGATCTCAGGGGTGGCATTGTTGACGGATTCAAGCATAGCAGTATACTTCAACGATCTATATCTTGGTAAGCAGTGTTTATCACCAACGACATTAACTTGAGAATACTTACCTTACTTACTAACTACCATAGGGCTGACTACTCTTATGCCACTGCTGTGCACAAACCAGTCGCTTTCCCCTTTATTCCGCAACTTGCGTCCTCCCTAGCTCTCCATGACCGGTTCACAAGCCGCTCCATGTTAGCAAACATGGAACCGCTTGGGTTTAAGGACCTGACCATCCAGAATCGAGAAGCAATCGAGCTCTTCGAGCTGTTATATTCGATCACCGAATGCATCAACAACTTTGACTACACCAGTCTCGAGAACACATTTGGGCAGAGGATCCAGGTCAGCGACTCGATTTACATGATCGAATGGCGGCTCTGCAAGCTGGAACATGTTTCCCGGACCCGCCAGTCTTGGAGAAGGGCCGGCTCCGTCCCATTGCTGCCGTCGATCGAGACCGACAACACACAGCCGCGATTTCCCTCACCGACAGATCTGTCCGACGTTCTGATTTACGCCGCGCACCTCTTCCTGCACCTCGCCATCCGTGGCCAACCCCCTTCAGCCCAGAGACACCGCGCTCTTGCGGAGGCACTCATGTCATCGCTGTACGATCCTATCCTAGCCCTAGACCTTTTATCCGAACCGAAGCCATGCGAAAGTAGCGGGTCACAGCTGGCTAGTAGTAGTCCAGACCAGAGCCCTACGCCAACTATGCCCGGCTACTTCCCAACTTCGGAAATCTCGCTCCCCGGGATGACAAGGCTTTTCAGAGACGAGCTCCACGCCAATATCCTCCTCTGGGCCCTATTCATCGGGTCGTGCGTTCGCATTCCGGTCGTGCTAAACGAGTACTCGGTCCTAGGGGGCGACCAGCACCACTTCTTCATCACCGCGCTGAAGAACTACTGCCGGATAAGAAACATCTTGGAGAGAGAGGTGTTCCTGACGAAGCTGAAAGACGTCATGTGGCTGTACAGCTGGTGCGAACACCAACTGGGACTCGTCTGGGGAGAGATCGCCGACAGCCTCAGACCATACGTGGCGGCGGGGGATCAAGTGAATGTGCCCATGTG
The DNA here is from genome assembly GCA_022478815.1 of Daldinia bambusicola. Taxonomy (NCBI): domain Eukaryota; kingdom Fungi; phylum Ascomycota; class Sordariomycetes; order Xylariales; family Hypoxylaceae; genus Daldinia; species Daldinia bambusicola. Next base: position 162,719 of record MU284078.1, read on the forward strand.
ATCATGGTTAAGAAAAGCAAGAGCAGTGACCTAGCTGCTCATTACCGGGAATCATGGTAATATATAATAAATAGTCGTAGTTGACTGACAAGATGCCGACGCTGGTAGTAAGATCTTTAGTCATATACTACCTAACATTGAATAAACTCAACTTAATCAAACCTATTCCGCATCCCATGGCCTTGGGCTTCCCTATATTTAAACTGGAATTGTGAAATGGAGACCTTAGGCCCTCTAACCCTAATCATCATTGCAAGCTACCATCCGCAAAGAAAAACGGAGGTACTCGCCAACGCCATCGAGATTTCGCACCACTATCCAACGATCCCGCCTTTGGATTTAGTACCTTGCCTATATGCCCAATTAATAAGCAAAGATGTTAAGAAGCAAACAGAAACCGGCTCAGCCACCCCGCCCCGAGCAGGCCGGCCCCGAACCCTTAGAGCGGGATCCGGATCGATACAGACGATCGGCTGCCCCGTCCCCGGATCCGTGTCCACGCTTATCGGACCCTCTTGGCGATCAGATGCGAAAAATTAAACCTCCAGAAGGACCGCAACCCCGACACCGAGAAGGATAGAATGGAACAGGAACAGCGAGGGATAGAAGTACCATTGACATAAGTATATAATTACCAGTGCATAGTTGGACAGCCCCGATGAGCAAGCGGGAATATATCTTGTAAATTGCGCGCAGTATAGAGCTGTAGCACTTCGTGCCCGAGACTCGTGGGTAGGATATTGTCCGGGAGTACTAGGTATAGATAATAGGAAAATACTTATCCTGTATTCCGGGCACCATAGCATGTCTCTAGCGAATAATGCCGTGAGGCTCACTGCACTGAGACTCTGACTCCTGAGAACCCTGGATAGCTTAAGCAAGGTAAGGGAGTCAGCCAATAGGAGGGGTGGATTAAACACATAACAACTACCCTAACCCATCCACACCATTGCCAAGAAACGCTTGATCGGAATAGTAGTGTCGTCCAATTCTTAAAAGTGGCACGAAATGTCTACGGGATAATATATATACTTCGTCGAGGAACGATTATACCACTTAAAGGTCATCAGAATATAAATAAGCTAAATCAGATATTTACAATTAATGTCCTGTTTGTCGACTTATTTATTTTTTCTTCTTTGGATAATTTCCTCTAGTTATGTCTCTCGCATTCCTTTCGCGATGAACACTTATGACCAGTTATGAATTCCGCCGTCTACGGCCGAATCCGCGGGAAACAGTTAGTCGGCCGAAGACCTTCGGGCGAGCCTTAAATTGTTATGATGTTTGCTGGTACCACCAAAGGCGTCCCCCTCTATGCCTAATCTCGATCTTAGAGGCTGGTGCTCGGAGTAATAGTTAGCTTCTAGCGGCCTGACTTTCATCCGGCGCGTAACGATCCCACGCCCTTTTTGGCTGCGTGTATACCGGGATTGTGTAATGCTCCGAAGTTCGAGGAGCGGCGTAGCGAGCAGGTTACTGCAGTTTGTAAAAGAATATTTTTTCCATTGTTCTCTTCACGACCGAATTCAATGAATTCGTCATTTCTCAATGAAGTTCTTCGTTGGGAAAATCTGCTCGCGGGTAACACCAATATAATAATATGGCGAACCTAGGACAATTGCCGCTGACGACGTCGGATCTGACCGAAACTTCAGATTGGGACACCGCGCTGGTCATAACCGATGAGTGGATGAAGAAGATCGTCCCGGAGAGGCGACACAGCGGCTGGGAAGCGGTAGAACGACAATGGGTTGGGGATAAGCCGTCGCTACAACCAACAGACCCAAAGACGTCAAAACCATCCAGGTACTTCCGTCTCAATGGACGTTCCGTGCTGTCGTACCCACCTATATATCTAACAACGTCGTATAAGGGAACTTACGAGAAAAGATTTCGAGGCCGTGGAGCGGTTTCCATACCCTCAGACGGCACTTCCAGCTCCACAACTAGAATTCGACTTTCGAATGAAAGTTATTCTGAGCTCCCAGTCCGCTTCAGTGGCTATAAATGATGGCTTTAAGAAGTTGTCCACATTCTCCGACGGCACTTGGTCGGGTCGTTTCGGATACGGTCTTGTTGTTGTAAGTTGGCCTACGAGGCTATTCGCGATGTGCGTGGTAGGAAATGCTAACTTGAGATAGAATGGAGGGCAAGAGAGCCAAGACATGGTGCAGGGAAAGATAGCGACCACTTGGGTAGAAGGCACACATCGGCTACAGACCGGTGATGAAGTTCCAGCATTGTGAGTATTTTGAAACAGGCGGAAACCTGCCTACCTACCTAAGGTACCTAGGGATTAACTGATGTGACAGCATCGAATGTAAAACACGAGGAAATATGACTGGGCCACCAGAGCTAGTAAAGGCGCTTCAAGACCCGGAAGCATCAACATCAGTAAATCCGAGATCGTGTCTATTTAGGGTATGGGTCACGATGAAAACCACGGATGAACGATATGCAGAGAAGGTAAATGCAGGTATGTGGGTTGGAAGTTGTCTTTGGAAAGGGTTAGAAGTCATATATGAGTAAGTCTTTCGCCTCCGCTGTCGCTCAAGTTTTCAAGCTAATCATTACCAACTCATAGCGCATATCGAGTGAGTTAGCGAATATCCATCGATAAGTCACCGCCAAATCATCAATCAGTATTACCAAGATGATCTATTTTTGGTGGCGTATATTTCCGGGTTGGACGGGGTTAGCTTTAAGAACAACTAGCGTAGCTTCGCTGAGGTCTTAATTCGGCTTGGACTTAAAAATCCGGATTTCATCTGAAGTTTGCATTGAAACTCGTCTAAGTCTGTTTTTGGCATTCGCTAAATACCAAGGTCCTCTTCATGCAATGCGATCGAGATTCGTGTTTCTCATGCAAGATGAGATAAATGTTTGGTCCTTGCCAAGGCTCTGTCGGGATATTTAGATTCCGTCAGGTCGGGACCAATTGTGCGCGTAGCCTAGAACGTTGGTAAGGCGTCTATCGATATTGGGATTGGGGGCACATTGAAGTGTGATCAGGATTCGGGACTTGACTTGACATGGCCAGCATGGTGGGACGGATGATGCCATTTGAGCGATAACAAACGATACGTAGCAAACAAAAAAAAAATTTATTACCCCGGATGGTCCCCTTTAAGTTTTTAGTCTGGGCTATTTGGCTGAATTTGGTCCCTGCATTTCCTAGAATTTCAGGGTCTTGTAGCAACCCACTTTCGTCACAGCTTAAATGTGATTGGTTCAATCTTTTAATATATCGCTTGATTGGCTACACATCTCAACTCTGTACGTCATACTACTGATCTACTATCTTGTACATCATCGTCGACGGTAGCAGAAACAGGTTTGCGTCACGCTCATCGAGATACGACATATGTGTTGGCGAAGTGTTCAAATAGAATCAGATTCCGCCCCTAAGTTTCCGTTAAATTTTGCGTTGATTTCGAGACTTAATTTATTCGACGCATATCATATACTGTGTAACGAGCGATTTTCTACTATAATCACACATTCTTAACTGACTTATAAACTTATACTTATATCACTCAATTAAATAATATCACGATGCCTCTCTTTTCTAGCCGTAGGCCCGAAGAAGACGTGGTCGAGGAACCCGTCCCTGAGAGGACCGAGAAGAGACACTCCCACGGTCTTTTCGGCTCCCGTCACCGGTCTCCTTCTCCTGCCACTACTCGAAGCAGCACGACTAATAGCTCCAGACACTCGGGTATGTTCCATAACTGTACCCATTACTTTTTACAAAAACGGATTATACTAAACAATCTATCCAGATGCTTCTTCACCTTCACGTCACCGAAGTGTGTTATCGCGCACCTTCGGACACGGCAACACCACCAACCCGGACATTGACCCATCAATCGTCCAGGCCCGCGAACGGGTCATGCAGGCCGAGTCAGCCGAGCGGGATGCCGACAGAGCCCTCGAATCAGCTCGGGTCCGTGTACGCGAGGCCAGAGCCGAGGTCAAGAGATTAGAGCTGGAGGCTGCCGAAGAAGCTCGACGCGCAAAGATCAAGCAATACCACGCCCGTGAGGTCTCGAAGCGGGGCAAGCAGCTTGGCCGTAAGTTTTCCTATTTGGTATTTGTATCCCATAAGAGAATATCATAATTACTAACAATTCAATAGGCCACGATGTTTAAGCTGCAACCTCACGATACAGCGAGACCTGTCTGGACTAATGGGTCTCTGAATTTCCTAGACCCCCCAAGCGAAGAAAGCGATGGATTTCATGTTAGCACTGAGAGCTTGATTCACGATGATACCTATTTCTTATTTGTATTTTCATGCTGTATACGTCTCCATGGCGCTGAATGTTTGATGAGTTTATGACGATACTATGAACATAAGATACTAAGTATAATCAAGTATATTAAACCTCATCTTAAGGAATCAATTACTCAATTAGCTATGTGATGCTGTTGACGCGCATGGTTAAATATAAGTGAACATCTCAAGCACTAAAATAATCTACATCCTACTAGAATTCTCACATATTACCTTTACGCTTAAGCCCAGTATAATTTAAAATACTCAATACTGATTGTCGTATTCTCAATTCTAGCTCTATCTCTAAAATCCCTTGCATCTCTAAACATTTTCATCAATTTCATGTCTTAGACTCTACTTTCTTCTAAGACAGTTGCTGCTCTAATGACGTCAGTTTTAATTATGTGATAAGACAAGCTATACATCCAGGCATCATACATTGATGATATATATCTATTCCTGCGTAAATATTATTACAAGTTTGATGACGTCTTTTCTTTAATTTTCTATTCTTTACGGTCTTAGACTTACGTATAAGGTAGCTAAATGTATATTTGAGCAAGACTCTTAGTACATCTATATGAAACAATAGAAACCTCTGAAAGCCGCAAATCACTCCCACTTGAGCCCACAGACTATATGTGACTGTCAAATAAGTAAGAACAAGCGAGTTGGATGTGCTGGAATGTGTCACAGAAATCACATTGAACTGAATTCGATTGACAGATGTTTGGTAATGTGAAACGTAAGACCAATGCTGCTCGTTGCTAAGCCACATCCAGTCGTAACAGGCCACGACGCTGATGGTGAAATATGAGGTGTAGATATGCACTTACAAGGATATCTTATCGGACATCTGTATCAAATCCGCAGAGTCGGAGCTAACGCCAAGAACCCATTAAATCGAAAAGGGGAGGGGTGGTTAGGTAAGGTATCAACCATAGGGAAGAGCCAAGACATTTATCACAAGCGGCCAGGAACCGTTGTTTTCTATCTTTTTTTTTTCTCGTAAACTTTCAAAGCTATTGAATGTGGCCTCGAGCCGCAATTCATCCAATCTACCTACACTTATTTTTACAACCTACGATTACACTGAAAACTCTATGGGACGATTAGACTAATCGCATACGTTCCTTTCCCTTTCAGGGTTTCTCATAATCCTTCCGATTCTGGACAATTGCCCTTTTGAAATCTGTCGCATGCTTCTCCAAACCGCGTCATTCTCCCGCTGGCTCCCGTAGTCTACAACATCCCAGCGCGACCTTTCAACGAACCCGAACTTCTAACGAGCCAAGATGGCAAATCGCAAGATGCTGTCTTTTAAGAGAGCTATCATTTTCGCAGCATTCTTCTTAATAGCATTCATCCTATTACGAAGATCGCATGCCTCAGCTGATGAGCCCGAACCCTTCCGGAAACCTCCACCGAAGCCTGTAGATTCAGGCAGCGAACATGCCGGGGTGTCGCATGACCCGTCTACTCCCTCTTATACCCCAGATGAGAACTCTGCTATAAAAGACAACACCGTCACCGCGCAAAAGGTTATGCAAGACATGTCCAAGATGTCCTTGTACGAAAAGTTAGCATACCAATACCCATACGATGTCGAGACTAAGTTCCCAGCCTATATCTGGCAAACGTGGAAATGGACGCCTGCTAGCGGAGAATTCAACTTCAGGGATCAGGAAGCGTCGTGGTCGATGCAGCACCCAGGCTTTGTTCATGAAGTCATCACCGATCAAGTCGCCGTACATTTACTAAAGTTGCTCTATGCCACCATTCCCGAAGTCCTCGAAGCATACAATGCGCTGCCCCAACCAGTTCTCAAAGCCGACTTCTTCCGTTACCTTATCCTCCTTGCTCGCGGTGGAATTTACTCGGATATTGACACGTATGCTATTAAAAGCGCTTTAGAATGGATTCCAGAGTCCGTGCCGAAGGAAAGCATAGGACTGGTTATCGGTATCGAAGCAGACCCTGACAGACCCGACTGGAAAGATTGGTATAGCCGACGCATTCAATTCTGCCAATGGACGATTCAAGCAAAGCCCGGCCACCCGGTTCTAAGGGACATTGTATCGCGCATCACCCAAGAAACCTTGAAGAGAAAACGCGAGGGGACGTTCGTGTCAAAGGATAAGAGTGTGGTAGAGTTTACTGGTCCCGCTGTCTGGACGGATGTGATTTTCGACTACTTCAACGACCCGCGTTACTTCGACACAAGCAACAGCCTGGGCAATGTTTCATACGCGAACTTCACAGGGATTGAAAAGCCGAAGAAGGTGGGCGATGTCATTGTGCTTCCCATTACAAGTTTCTCGCCAGGTGTCCAGCAGATGGGAGCAAAGGACTATGACGACCCGATGGCATTCGTCAAACATGACTTTGAAGGTAAGGGCTTCCCCCCTAATGTAAGAATGAATATCCTTTGTTAACAGTATTAGGCACCTGGAAGCCTGAAAACGAACGGCATATTGGCGAGACTAACTAGGGGCCAATTAATTGCGCCCTCTATACCCTAGATTGCCCTCCAGGCTGTCATCCCGTCCGTCATTTGGGGGATTCGACCTTTTAAATAAGCATCTTCCACCAAGCATACGGAATTATCCGCCTCCCTGGTATGGTATTACGAACTCGGCAGTCGTATACAGGATTTGTAACATTATTATGCTACTTACGAAGTTCACGACCCGTCTCATGTGATAGCGTATACCTGCATTTTTGTGCTCGTGGGTATGCTAAAACAAACACTCACTCGTTACTAAGGCTACGTGAGGGGAGAGTTGTTACATTAACTCGGATGGGAACTTCGCAGGATTTCCACCTCCCCCACTGTTTTTGTACCATCAGTCCTATTGTTTTTTAATTTCCGAAAAGATGGTGTGGCTGGCGCTCAGGTGCGGGCATTTTTTCGACGGAAACACATGAGACAAATAGAATACATCAAGTACGGTTGTTCTTTGGCGCAACATAAGAAAAAGAGAGGGGAGAAAAGGAAGAAGAAGAGGAAGAAGCAAAAAGCAATAGTCATTCCGAGGCTGACGCTCACCGGGGAGAGAACTAATTGTATATACCCGGTACCTAAGGTATGCATGGATTTGGGCGTTTGGGCGGATACTTTTTTACTCAGTTCTTGCTTTTAGCAGCAGCAGCAGCAGCAGCAGCAGCAACTATTCCGTACAACACCACCAACAACAATTAGCCCCACGGACAACTAATGATGTTCTGATGGAGGCTTCGTTTTACAAAGCTGCTAAACCTAGCTGGTCTTCTGCATATTCCATCTTGGCAGTGATAGTGCATAATCTATACATAGGGGGTAGGTATAACTACCTCATACATAATTTGTGAGGCGGAATTGTACAATTTCTAATATTTGCCTACTTCCTACATAACTTAATGCACCGCCCCCTTGGTCCACCATCCCTACCTAGGTAGGTAGGTACACAACCTGAGCCAACCCCAAAGCAAGCCAATCTGTCTTCCCCCGCTTCCCCTCATCGTCAGCCGCTGCGAAAACCCCCCCCCCCCCACTTCCCCGGCACAATGACGACCGGGGCTTTACTCAGCCAGCCAGGGCTTTAGTAAGTAAGCTAGGTACCTAGGTTAGCGATGGCGGGACCGTGCCGTCTTTCGGAGTATATGTTTATGTTGAAGGCGCAGCCTGAGGGTTGATGGTTGTTAGTGTTGTTATTGCTTTTGCTGTGGTTGGCGTTGGACGAGAGACAACGAAAACGAAAACGAAACGAAGCGAAACGTGGGAAAAGAAAGAGTTCCTGGCGTACCGACGGCTATTGTTCGTGTCACTAGCCCTTTGCCGACTTGAGCATTGTTGTTGTTGTAAAGGATACGAGAGACGTGGCTTTTTTTTTTCTTTTTTTTTTTTTCGTGGAGACTTGAAAATCTTGTAGGAGGATGGTTAAGGAATTGCTTCATCTGCATCATATCTAGGTAGATATTTCTTGAGCATTCGGAGAAAAAGAAGGGAAGAGGAAGAGGATTGGACAACGACGACGACGAGAGATAGAGAATATGAAGTCGTCGTTCCGACCGCTGACGTCGAATGTCCTGTGGGGCTACGCATTCGACCGTCGGCTCTCACGACAGGGTTTGGTGCGAGGACCAGTTGTGTTGAGAGCTTTGCGCAGTTCGGCGGGAAGTCGTTTGGGGCAGCGAAGATATATTGCAACGTCGGACTTGAGTTACGAAGAGGGGCCTCGAGAGGTAAGTTGCTTTTTTCACCTAGTTTGATGTGTGGTCACGGATCTTGTTGTACGATACATACACCGCGAATACTCATGTTTGGGAAAGAGATATAGACAACAACGGTCATGGTTTAAAGCAAATTGCTTCAATTGTATCGTGGGGTCCGTATAACAGGTAACTACCTACACGGGTGGAAAACTTTATATACCATCATACTATGAACTACCCCAGAGCACTACTAATATTAATATCTGATAGCCGCCATTGCTCACATGCACTATCCCAGAGCATTTCGCAAAGATAGTCTCGGAATATGGCGACCGGCCAGCAGCTGTATTCCGCTGCCTCACGACCCAGGACATGAAACCGCAGACAACAACTCTGACCTATGAGGATCTCGACACACAGTCGAACATTATCGCACACTCGCTACGATCCCTCGGCGTGAAAAAAGGAGACCGCGTCGCCGTGAGCCTTGGAAACGTCCCCGAGTACGTAGTCCTGACGTACGCCATCTTCAAGCTGGGTGCCATCCTAGTCCCGCTCAACCCGACCTTCAACGCTTATCAGCTCGGCGCCGCGCTGTCCCGCCTCAGCGTCGAGGTCCTCATCATCGCAGCCGTTACGGATCTGGCTTATAAGCCGTGCCGCGGCCGTAGTAACTCCAACCTCTTGTCCCAACTTATACCTGGTCTTGCCGCTAGCACAGTCGACTCGTCCAGCGCCCCCACGCTCAAGTCTGTAGTACTAGTCGATAATTCGGCCTCGCATCCATCCGCCGACTTGCCTTTCTTAGAATTACTCTCTGGCATCACCCCCTACTCCTCGCTCCTATTCTCTTCCTCGTCCTCCCCCTCCCCCTCCCGCTCAGTCAAACCGGACGCTCCGCTCCTCCCGTCGGAAACGATCAATATCCAGTTTACCTCGGGCACAACGTCGAAGCCGAAAGCAGCCATGCTGAGCCACACTAACATCCTGAATAACGGCCGCCTAATCGCGACGCGTATGGGCCTCGATCCCGATGACCGGATCGTGTGTCCGCCGCCGCTATTCCACTGTTTCGGCTCCGTCCTGGGACTCATGGCCACCGCCACAACCGGCGCTTGCATCGCGTTTCCCAGCCCCGCATTCGACCCGGGCGCCGCCCTGCAAGCCGTCGCCGAGCTGCATGCCACGGGGCTCTACGGCGTACCCACCATGTTCGCCGCCGAGCTCGAGCTTCTCTCCGACCCGGGCTTCACCGCGCATCTGCGCCGCCACGGCTTCAGTAATCTGCGCAAGGGCATCGCGGCGGGTAGCTCGGTGCCGGAACCGCTGATGCGGAAACTGCGCGAGCAGCTCGGACTAAGAGACCTCGTGATCTGCTACGGGATGACGGAGACGAGCCCCGTCAGCTGCATGACGGCGCCGGGGGACCCGGAGGACCGGCGCACGAGCACGGTAGGGCGGGCGATGCCGCATACGGCCGTCAAGGTGGTTGATCCGGGGGATCGGTCGCGGGTCGTGGCGCGGGGTGAGCGCGGCGAGCTGGCCGTGTCAGGATACCTGCTCATGAAGGGGTATTGGAACGACCCGATGCGGACGTGCGAGGACCTAATCGAGGATGAGGAGGGGAGGCTGTGGATGTATACCGGCGACGAGGCGCGTATGGACCGAGACGGGTACATTGAGATTACCGGCCGCATTAAGGACTTGATTATTAGGGGTGGCGAGAACATACACCCCCTAGAGATCGAAGTTTGCCTGGCGAGACACCCGCTCATTCGGGAGGCTAGTGTTGTGGGGATACCGGATGAGCGATACGGTGAAGTTGTGGGCGCGTTTGTGGCGGTACATACGGATGTAGTGACGCTTGAAGACGGCGAAATAAACGTGGGCAGGGGTGAGACGTTGTCCAAGGATGAGGTGAGAGATTGGGTCAGGAAACAACTTTCAGGTCACCTTGTGCCAAAATACGTCTTTTGGCAAGATGAATTCCCCAAGACTGCCAGTGGCAAGATTCAGAAGTTTAAGCTGAGAGTTATTGCGCAGGTGAAGCTGAGTAGGGCGTCGAAAGATATACACCCACAGAGCTAGACTTCGGATGCCGGCGTTGCATTGCATTGCATAAGAGTGCGTTATAAACATTTTTTATGATCAAGTTCTTACCTTTTACTAAGACTACCTCAGGTACCTCCATAGGTAATATTAGCATGTCACGATATTCAAAAATAAGTATATTTTTCTCAAGAGATCCAACATCAATAGGATTTTGAACATATGGGAAGTATCCGCTATACCGTGCTGAAAGGCAGAAAAAAAAGGGGGGTATTGCACCAAACTTTCAAAACGCCTTCGAACGAGGGTATACCCAAAATCACCTCCTATGCAATGAAGTCCGGAGGACTCTTCGACAACACCAAAAATGAAAGGATGAGGTTTCCCAATAAAAAATAGAGAAAAAAAAGTCATCAAGGCTTCATGCCTCCAAACACCATACCGTAAAAACCCTCATGCAAGTCGTCGAACCCATTTATACGGGCCATAGTTCATAATCAACCTCCGCCTACCATTTCCGCCCCTATCCCTGCCCCCTATTTTATCCAACAGCTCACTCATTCCTGCGAATTTGTTCGTCGGCACGTCCAGAGACGGCCAGACCACCAGATTTGCTTATTCGCAACGTCAAAAGCCGCGGAAGTAATGTGTGATTGCGGCGTATTTTGTCCTCGACAGCTTCCTTAGTGGTTTCCGTCGTGCAACGGAATAGCGTGATACATCGTACTTGTACCACATACTGTCGGCCTCCCTGCGCGGACCTGTGGGCCATGCGCGTTGCACAGGGGGTCTGTGAAAGTGATGGTGGTAGTAGTAGTGGTGGTAGTGATGGTCTCAGATCTAATCGTACCTAGGTACCTAGGTAGATTCCCTAGGATCCCATCCCTTTTCGACAAGCAAATGGAAATCCGATTCTCGCGCAGCCACCAACGCCCCGCCCCTCCTCCTCCTCCAACGGGACAAAGCACACACGTTCCCATGCGGATTTCCCCATCGTTGGCGCGACTACCTACGGGATCTGCGAGTTGGCCGCGGTGCTCATGGTCTCGGCGACCGACGTGATGCCGGAGCCCGCGGCGGCGGCCGCCATGCGCAGCGGGGCGTTGGCCTTGGGGAATAGATTGGAAACGACGCTGTTGATAGCGTGGCCGTGGCCCTCGCCGACGCCGACGCCGACGTAGAAGGAGGAGGCGTACCTGAGCAGCAGGAGGACGTTGCGCTGGGTGTAGAGGACGGCGGCGAAGGAGATGGTGGTGAACAGGAAGCAGAAGATGGTCCAGAAGACGGCCTTCTCTACGGGCGTAAAGACGTACACGCCATAGGTGACTTCGATACGGTACTTCTTGAGGCGGGCCCAGCGGGCGAGAGCCTCGATTGTGGATGGCGATGACGACATCGTAGGGGTATATATACTTAGAGAGTATGGTTCTGGCAACTAGCTTGTTTGTAGCTATAGTTACCTGGTAGCTATTTGGTGAAGAATACTACGCGGTAGCGGTACTATAGCAATGAGGATGACGATGATAATATGCCGAGTTTCCAAGGGATTCTTAAGCTACAGTCTGGGCAAGCCCGTGAAGAGTAAAAAAAAGAAAAGAAATAACAACAGGAATGCGAATCACGGAGGGTATAATAGGTAAATATTTATTACAGGAGAAGCTTTCTAGACATTCGGCTTTACATTCCCTGGGGGACCTTGGCGCATATTAATAAACACATGGACTCGCCCGGACAGGCGCCAGTGACATCGGGGGAAGGAGTCACGCTCAATGGGTGGGTACACGGAAAGGATAGTTCGTACCTCCTTGGATATGGTGTAGAAGTAACATGAGGGCATCGATATTATGTCTGAGGTACATTTGTCTGAGGTACATTCATAAGTGTATGTGCTATGCAAGGTATGTGTGTAAGCAGCGGTACCTGGTATCAGAAAAATAGGATGGCGGATTGAAGATATGGATGGAAGCGACCGCCGGATCGCTCGGAATTCCCATCTTTTGCTTCTAACCCCATTCTTACCTAACCTAGCCGAACTGTCACTGGATGCGGCGTCTTTGAACCTTAAAATCTGCCTTAAAATGCATCGATCCATAGCTGGAGACGCTAACTGGTAAGGGCCATCTTTAGCCCGCCCCGGCAGGATTTTTTTCTTCGAATGATGGACCATGTGAGCTACCTCCATCATCAGTGACATGCAGCTGCATATCCGTCCTACGGATTGGTAGCCTTGCGCTTATACAGGTATGAAAATTGTCAGGTGAGCAAGTCAAGTACAAAGACAACTTTACTTCGAACCCATGCATGGAAGGATGCAAGTAAGCCGACTGAAAAGAATTATTAGGTACAGAATAGGTAATAAAAGAAAGCAAGGGCCGCATCGGAGTTCCGCATCGCGTCTAAAAAAAAACTCGACCACCCGGTTCGGCATTATCGGCTTGAGGCTCTTTCTTTTTTCTTCTGTTATTCCCACTTTCATTTCCAACCTCATTAACCTAGGAGGTAGCTAGGGGTAGATGACTTATGTATTTTATAACCATAGTACTCATTTCTCCTCACTTGGGATTAACTAATGTCTTATTAATGTAGTGATCTCATTAAGTCAAATACCTGTTAATAAATGAGGCACTTCTTGTGTTGAAGAGGTGCTAACTGGATTGGAATCCGAGTTCCACTTCCTATCAACGACGATCCGGGGTTAGGATAGCAGATCACATCATGGAAGCTGAATGAACATTGATAAGCTATTATATCGCCTTCTGTATAGTACTATGTGACCTACGCTACATAAGGCATGCTGATATGCACTATGAAGATTTGATGAGCTATAAGCTACGGGTTGCATAGTAGCATTGGTGGCCGCCAGGTCTCCATCAGAAACGAACCATCGAAGCTTTCTTGCCTATTGCGGCGAACTAGTCTTCTCTATCAGGTTAGCATTTTTCGAAGTTCGGGTAGTTGGGTTAGGCGTTAACGGTTTGGGCCGAGAAAAGATGCCAATGCACATGCACAGGGCTGACCTGACAGCACAAGCTTTTTTCTGAAGCCCCCATGCAGCCCATGCTACGCCAAGAACACCCCCGGACGAACCTCTAACCAGATATTTCTCTAGTGGCATATCTTAGCCGGCAATGGTCGGGATTCGGAGAGAGCATTGAAGAATTTCATAGATTTTTTATTTTATTTTTGATGAGTTGCGCGAATTGCTTCGAGCTTGGCTTACACGTACAATATTGAAGTACGACGCCGTAAAAAAAGAGAATAGTTGCTCAAGTTAAAAACAAGAGAGCGTAGGTACTTTGTAGAAATACCTGGTTATATGCGAGGTATCATGGCAGACAGCGGAACGGTAGACTTAGCGTATCACTGCATAAGCGACGTGACCAATCCTCCCGCTGCAAAAATGTCACTCCTTTTGTAAGGTAAGCGGTTCGCTTATGCGCATACGGTATAATCCTGCATAGGTACAAGCCGACAAGGTCATTTCTGCATCAGAAAATATCCTTGACCGGCAGATAATAAGTTTCCCACAGATTCGGAAACGTCGGATGATCGTATCGGTACAACCCCCCGGTCCTAATAACCAACCACCGGCGAGGCGCGCTGAGAGAGAGAGAGTCCAAGAGCCCGAATAACTAGATCAGTAGAAAACACAAACAGCGAATCTTCTAGGTTAGCTATGAGGACCCGCTTAAGGCCAGGGTTCCCTTTTTAGTCATGAGGTCCGAGTTCTGTTGTATTGTAAACAATTGTCCTCTTCCAGGAGAGAAAAAAAAAACCTCATCGTACGAACTCGTTGATTATCGTGCCATGATGTTGGGTTTCTCCGCCCCTTCCCCATCTCCCGGAGCAAACGCCACGGCTGTTCGTTTCGCTTAGTTTTCCCCTCTAGTCCGGCTGCGCTACGCCCGCTTGGAGAACAACTCCGGTAAAACCGACACGCCCCGGCTAAACGTTGTGCTATTACCGTCTCGGCGGGCGTTAGGCCTTACGTTGCCCCGAATATATCCGTGAGAGAGTCGTAATACCGTTGCACTATTATAACCATATCCCTAACAGGTATATAACACATGTAACGCTTTGGATAATTCAAAGTAGGAGGTAAGTATTGGGTTGAGAGATACCTGCCTGTTAGAGCCACAGCGCTCGCTTTCTATGTCACCAATTCCCAATATGCGCGGTCCCTAGCCCCGAGTCTTGCAGGTTTGCCTCATGCACAAGGCGATGCCCAGCCGAAGGTTTCCCGGTATCGTAAGGTCGCATTTGGCGGCCCATGTCGAATGGGTGTGTGTGGCGTGCGTGTTGGGGTAACACCGCATGGCGCCGATGAAGTCAATCCCGGATACTTATATGCTGGTCGATATGAAGACGTCCGATTGCCAATAAAAGCGTCCAATGTGCTGCGACGCTACTTGTTTAAATTGATGTGCCTCAGGAATCGAGGGATTAGGACTAATTGCAACCAACCAGGCGAAGAAATGATTCTACTATAGCCTATAGGCATGTTTAACCTACTACTTTAGATACTTTAGGTAAACTCCCGTGTATTAGCCAGCAGTTGCACAGTTTGTTTCTTATAATATTGAATCAGAGTCCTGCCGAACACTACATGGCATTGCATCACCTGTTAACAGTATTTGTGGTCAGACCAGGTGCGAAAGAATTAGCATCTACAATGTGACGATTCCGAGGGGAGTTTTCCTCTCCATTTTTCCCTATTTGTTTATTTTATCTTAAAACACGTAGCTCTCACAGATCATGTGTGGCTGAGACAGGATCTAAGTTATGTCGCCGCAGTATAGGTCAAGCTCCTTATTGTGCCTAAGGAGAGGCATACTACATTAGGTACCTAGGTATTTATCTGCACTTTATATATACCTCCCAAAGGGTAAATATACTATGATTACGAAAATTTTTCACGAGTTGATGCTAGGCGTACTGGAAATGAAGACTTAGAGACAATAAGCATTTGGTATTGTGTCGAATCTACAAATCTGTCTCAATTGCTGACTCGAAACTTCATTTTCTATAAAAGTTGCTTAAGACAAATGATGCCAATTTACAATATCACACAATACAAGAACATTACACCTCACGCATACATATGTAGTAGCTTGTTGACGGATTCATATTGACGATATACGCTGTTGCTCGATCCAATTCAATTCGATCCTATCCGAGTTCATACCGTAAATGCAGTAGACTATTCCTGTAGATCGAAACCCCACCTAACAGTTCCTCGATGTCGTTGTCCCGGCCTCATCCCCTTTGGCAAACACTTCCAAGAGCAACCTCGCATCGCGAAGGGGACTGCCCTCTCCTTCTTTCCCGACCCTACGGGGTCCACAGATATGTCCTTTGACTTCTCGTCGATCTTAACGCGAGAAACTCCCCACCATTCGATCCACTCAGTCAGCGGTACAGCGACGCGCCGTCCGCATATCGAACAAGGCAAGTCGCCGGCATTAGCGTTCTGCTCGCTCCGATCGGCAAGCGCGTAGAGCAACTCGGTGAAGTGCGGAGGCGCGTTAGAGGGGAGGTAAGATGGTAGATCGTGTAACCGTCCGGATTTTAAGCAGGACTGGAGAGCTAGTTCAAGTAACGAAGGCACGCGGCTTTGTTCGTCGGCGGAAGAGGGCCGATTTCGCCCAAGTCTCGGAAGCTCTGGCGATGAGCAGAGTTCCTCGGTTTGGATGATGCTGGATGGATGGTCCGCATTGTCGTATACTAGACTGTCTGGGGTGGTTGACTTTGGGACAGGCAGTTTATATGTAGAAATAATCACCCCTTGGCTATCACTATACTGTACTGGTGTCCGCGCAAGTGCAACCATCTCCCATAAAGAGCCATGTAGGTTTCTATTAGAGTGTATCTCGGACTGAACAGTAAGGTCGTATTGCTTGTCAAGCCAGAATCGTACCTTTCTGCCATCGGATTGCGTCAGGTGGTCTTGAAAGAGCACGACCTGCTGGTGCTTCGACTCGTCCCAAGCCTCGTCGACAACAACATCAACTTCGACATTGTCTGGCTGAAGAAACGGGTTTGGATGTATGTTCAAAGTCTCAAGCTTGCTAGGGAATCTTAATAGATCTAGCAGTTCTCCTGGTAGATACTGAAGACGCGTAAGCGATATATTGAGGGTTTGTAGATTCCGAAGCTTTCCAATACTAGGTGGAAGCTCAGTGATATTGGTGTTTCGTAGAGTGAGGAAAGTCAAATTCTCCAGATTGAAGATAGCCCCAGGAGCATGTGAAAGAGGATTATTTGACAGGAAAAGAGAAATCGAAGGGTCCTTATGCTGAAATAGAAAGTCTTCAGCTATAGGTGGGACAGTATCAAGCATAGAAAGCTGCGATATAGTCGCATTGGAGATACTATCAATCTGAGATGACCTACGGTTAATTAGCACCTACGTATAGGTATGCATTTTGTAACGGCTTAGAATTTCTGCACCGGCTTGTGGACGGTGAGGCCACTCACGATAAGTCTATAGCTGTGCTTCCAGCATCAATAGCATCCTGGATTACCTTCCGAGCGACTGCTTCGCTAGGGGAGATAGCCGGGACGGGCCCAACATGTCTCAGCTGCGGCAGCTTGGACAGGGCGGGTAAATCCATGTCAGTGACGGCATCGTCATCCGTATCCACAGAAATATCGCTTCCCATCCAGACTCCACTATCGAATTGTCGCTCAAAAGTTCGTTTAGATTTTGGCAAGGGTCGCGGCGCCTCCGAGAACGTCGAATCAGCTGAAGCGGGGTGCTGCTGAAACCAGGTGCCGACATAACGCTTCTTTCTATGTCGTCCCTGTGTATAATTCTCCACATGAGGGTCATCATCGCTGGAAAAAACAGCAGGGTCGCTTGAGTTAGCATATACAGGTGGCGCAAGCGATTGGTCGCGAGCGCGTTTGCGCGTGTTAGTGAAAGTCTGTGTGTGAGAATCCCAAGACACTGCGGGGAGCTTGGGTAGGGTAGGCTCTTCGTCGTCCATAATTGCGAAGAAAGTGGGTAACACGTTATATATCCGAAAAAAGTATATAAATGCGGATTATAAAGAAGGGAAGTTATAGAATTGGATTCTTCAAAGGAATATGCGAATTAGTTCAAATTGAAATTGAGCCTTTTAGTTTTGGAGTAAATATTAGCGAGAGTTCGCTGGTCAAACACCTAACCTTAGGAGGTACGTAGTAAAGTAGGCGCGTCACGTCACGTCTTCAACGTGAAGACCCACTTTCCTTAACTAGCAAGCGCGGCTCTTCGATCGCGGCACTAAAAAAACCCCTGTCAATAGGTACCTTGCAACCCGCTGTCCCAATGTTCTGGTTCAATTAAATTCCATTTGTTGATAGGTTTTCTGTCCCAATACTAAGTCCCAGCAAGTCTAGCCAGTCCCAGATCCTGTTTTATCGAAATAAGTTTTAACATTTAGCTGTTATGCATATTTCGACTAGGTTTATCCGGAAATAGCACGATAGATAAGATCTTTAGAAAAGCCAGTCTTGTGCTCCACTCATCCATCTAGACTCCATTATCAACGTTCTAGAACAGACTTTTATCGGATCACATACTATTCCTCCGCAGTCAACAGCAGGATCTCCGAACTGATCCTTTAGACGACTTCATCGAAATTGGTGTATTTATACTCTTCCGATCTCGGATACGACTTGTCCTGGTTGGTATTGGGAGACAAGAGAGCGATATAACCCGCATATACATACGTGTGCTCTCAATCCCAATCATCGTCGTCATCGTCATCGTTAACAGTTGCATGTCTCAGATTTCCGCTCTTAATCCCTTTGCCCATCAGTTGCTCTTCTCTCGCGTCCTCGGCATCTCTCTTCCTTTTCACTACCCTCATATCTTTCTCATCCACAGCACCCACTTCAACTAACAAATCGTCGATGTTTAGCATGCTCATCCGTACACCTCCAACGGTAACAAGAGTGACAATCTGCTTCGCAATGTCGCCGTTCTTATATACAAGAATGGTCGGGCAGTTGCGATCTGGGTAATTCTCGATTGCCTTATCCGCTCGGATTTCACAGAATTTAATATCACCGTATTCTTTTGCTGCTTGCCTCCAAAGTTCTGACAAGACTCTCGATTCGACATTGGTACCAAGTGAGGATGTAAGATTGACAAAAACGGGCCCCTTGTGTGAAGCTTCCGTCACTTCGCGCGAGTACTCCGGTTTCGATATCGGGTAGACAGTGCCGTGTATTGACTTCTTGGTCAAATTATTTAACTCCTGCATTCGCTTCTGTCGGTACTGCTCTAGAAAAGCTTCGTCTTCTTCATCTTCTAGTGCGTCAAGCTCATCAAGTTCTTTCCCCTCCAATCTATTCTCGTGCGCTATTCGTTGGGCCTCGAGTAAAGCTTCTTCTATCATAGGCGTAGGAGACGGGGGCTTTTCAGGTATGATGCCATGTTTACGGAGGATATCATTCCTATCATAGACTGTGAGATGAGCACTTCGACAAGGGGTAAGTTTTTTCTAAATGGGACGTATGGGACGTACCATTCGGTATCTGCATTTGGGTCGTCAATAGGAACAGCTATTCGCTGATCTGTTGGCGCGGCCATGGTGATTAAATTTAATATAGTCGGGGATTATGCGATGTTAGGATGAAGTAGAGCTATATAATATATAATATTGAGGATCGTATTTAACTGAATCAGGATGGCCAGGTATTCCTGAATTGTCTTAATAATCTCGAGATGCAACTGAGTTTTGGGGGGTGCCTGGTGTCGTGTTACGTACAGTACCTGACCAACGTGACATCTAGGTGTTCAAGCAATGGAGTCGACCCCCTCCAAGGTGCTATAAGTGGAGGCCTTGTCAAAGCGGCGAGATGATGAAATTGCCCAATTTTTAGTTGACGGCTGGCATCGTAGCTTTGCCAGGTGCACACCTCCAAAAGATCTTGGCTTCCGGAACACTCTTCCCAGCTCGCCAGGCTCCAGCCAGAAAAGGTGGGGTCGTTGAAAGCCCTAGCCCTCCTCAATACTAAGCCTGATTGGGCTAAACTGGAAGGATCTTAGTTAGTTTCGCCTCCTGCACACCAGAAGCAGTCCGACGAATCAAAATCCGCCTCCCCAAAATTTACCAAGCGAACTTTTATCTCGAGGACACACACACGACCTTCCCCTCAATCTCTTAACTACCTCAACCATCGTTGTTCGCAAGCACAAGCCAAAATCTGCCATCAATTCCATCTTCAGATTTCGCCAGCCAATATTACGCTTGCTAACTCATCAACCAAGATATTTCTTGTGACAATCATACAAGATGGTAAGTCTAAATTAACTTAAAGTTTTTTTTTTCTTTTTGTTTACGCCCTCTGTCATGTCATCGACCGGTCGCCGCAACTTTCGTCTCATAATTCATCATCGATTCTTCGACGGCAATATCAACACCAACATCGGCAACAAGGCTATAATCATATCTAGATACGATTCTTAGAATTAATGCTGTTATTTAATGATGGATGCGGTCTGCGATGCGGCTTTGCTAGACAGATTGATGCTGTGATTCTGTGATTCACAAATAGCACCCTCATGCTGACAAAAATTTTTTCAAGGTTCTCGCCGTTGATCTCCTCAACCCTAGCCCGGCTGCCGAGGCCAAGAAGCACAAGCTCAAGGTACGACACGATTTCGACTCTTGCTACTACTGAATAATACTAACAACATTACGCAGACCCTGGTGCCCAGCCCCCGATCCTTCTTCATGGACGTCAAGTGCCCCGGCTGCTTCACCATCACCACCGTGTTCTCCCACGCTCAGACCGTCGTTATCTGCCAAGGCTGCACCACTGTCCTTTGCCAACCTACCGGTGGTAAGGCTCGATTGACTGAGGGCTGCTCTTTCCGAAGAAAGTAGAGGATTTCGTCTCGTATTTTCTTCGTTCTTGGGCATAGGTTACGACTTCATGGTATGGTTCGGATATCTGCAAGGTACTCTCGACGGAATGGGCGCATGAAAAAAATAAACTTGGCATCTTGTCTTCCGGACATACTCGACTTTTTACGAACCTCTACGTCTTTGCAGATAGACGACGGATACCAAAAAAGAACCTTAATACAAGAGGGGCGTTTGGGGTCCTGATATCTTGCATCATCCGTTTCGCTACGAATGATTTTTTTCCTCGTTTTCTCGCCTTGTGTATTACGAAGTCGTCACCTTCAAACAATAAGCAGGATGGTTTATTCTGCATGGGTGGATAGCTGGAAATGGCTTTCCACATGAGCATCTCGTTGGACTTGCCTCTGTAGAGGGTATGTCTCTTGATGTGAGGACGTGGAACGTTGATTGAGGATCGCTACATACCCAACCGTAGTGATTGTTGTTTTCACTGCATTAGGCGAAATTCACATGGTTCCACAACTCCTTTTTTTCGATATTTTGCCCATCGTGACAGCCTATATTCGCTATTTCTAGATCTTCCATGGTAGAATTTTGTAGTTCATATATGGTGGGTGCATTCCGTACGAGGTGCCGAGCGTGCCTAGTATGGTTGAAGCTGTAGTCTTCTCTGTAGTTTGCTTACTCCCAGGAATTCCACTTCTAAACTGATTAGCTATCCAGTTCACGGGGTTCGTCGAGTGCATAGGTCGACTAGCTATCTACCTACCTGATACTTAGACGATTCTCTGTACCTTCAACATCGCGTTATGAATGTCAAGGGAGTTTGGTATGATAGATCAACAATAGATCAACAAATTACGATGCAGTCATGCTTAAATTACATCTACAACTCTACGTTACATACCTCACAGGTAGTCGTCCGTCACTGTATTTAAACTTTAGACTTCCTAATTGAAGACATGAATACTAACCGGTGATTCAAGTCACAAAAGTGCAGTTATTTCTCCCGTAATGTAACGCAATATTGAACGGGAAGAAATCTTAAATACAGGTTTAATACATGTATGACATTAGTCAGCGAAACAGAACTAAGCCTATTATTAGGTATGAAGAGCAGACGTCAAGGTCCCTAGAAAGGTACTTAGGTACTTGGAAAGTAGAGTTAACGCCAAGGTTTCCATTAAACGCGTCAAAACACGCTTCGGGAAATCCCCATTACGTGCATCGTGCAGCCTCCCCACTTCCAACTTTCGCTATCGTCCGATCAGCCCCAGATTATCCCAGCCTCTCTTGCACTTTCTTACAGTTTCCTCCTTCTTTCCATCTTTTTTTCTTTCATAACTAGGAGATAACACCATTGACATTGGGAAAAAGTATGCTTTTTAATTCATCACACCATCAATTCTAGATCCGATTTCTTCGCATCTTAATATTCAATTCGTACGTACCTCTCTGCACGTTTTCTTAACTGCAGCTATTGAGCGTTTGGAAAGATTACCTTGCGTCATCGCAATAATTTGACCCAAGACAACCAAATCCCCGGAATTTCTTGGTATTATCAGATCTGAGGTAATTCTATATTGGGTCGGGGTGGGCCTCGTTTGCATACGACACGTAATACCCTGTCCACCTCTTCTTCACAGCCCTGAGCCATGTCGACCCCGCGAACAAAGCGCCAGTTCGCAGGCGCAGCAAGCGACCCCGCGCAGCGACAAATCACCTCGTTCTTCGTCTCGCAACAACCCGACAGCAACTTCTCCATCAATCATACCAGCTCGCGGGTGCAAAACCCCTCTGATCTTGCTAGCTCCTCTCTTCCCGCGTCGGTGCAGGCGAACCTCTTATCGGTGGGCATGCGAGTGCGCAAGTCCGTCCCCGAAGGCTACAAGACAGGAAGTTACAGCGCATTCGGGCTGTGGGACGAGCACAACCACAATAACACCAACACCAAAACCAACGGCTCTGCAGCGGCAATGGGCGAAGGGCGATCGCGTGCTAATGCCATCTCGACGCCCCGGGAACTCCTCCCCTTCTGTGGAATCAACAAGGTTGGCGGCCTACGATCTCAACCCGAGACTACCACCACCACTCAATCGTTTCCTCCTCCCCCACCGCCGGCAACTTACCAGCCGGTTCGCAGCCTTAACGGCGGGGGACACCTCCCCCTCGACGACATGATGGACGAGGATGACGTCCCCGGCCTCACGAGCAGCCAGGACTCCGTCGAGAGCACGGGTTCCAGCATCTTTCGTGGTGCGCGAACCCGCAAGCGCTCGTACACCGAGGACGACGACGAGACCGAGACGCCCCAGACTCCCGGCCGGCTTAACCTCGACTTCAACCCGGGGCTGTGGAGCGATCGGTTCGACGGCGAGGTTAGTCCGCGGAGCGTGGCGCCCGCTAGTTGGGGCGCGGGGAACGGTAACGGCAACGGCAACGGCAACGGGCGCGTGATCGCGGTACCACGCAAGGCCAGGTTTCGAGAGACTAAGCCGGCGGCGCACGAGAATGTTAGAGTCGTGAATAGTGTCGACGGCTCGGACTTCGAAGAGGCGGATTTCCTGGTCGAGACGGCCGATCTAGGATATGGGGACGGTTCGCGCGGTTGGGAAGTCGAGATGAGCGATGTTTAAAAGGGGGGGGGTGTGTGGAAGGTGAAAGGTGGAGGATACTGATCGTGTCTTCGCCGTGCATTGATTTTGAGTTACATTATGGATACCCAGAAGAGCGGCAGCAGCAGCGAGCCGTAAGAGTGGAATATGGAATAGGAAGACGAAGATGAAAATGAGGTTGGTTGTTACTTGTATTATTTTCTCGGATTATCATTGGCGGTGAACCGGCGTTTCTAGCGAAGACTGCATGGTTTGCTTTTTTTCACGGATCAACTCGGCAATGGGGGAATCTGCTCAAGTTGTACGGGAGATGTTTTACGCTGCGTTACACTACATACATGCATTATGTATCATACTGAGGGACCATACCTAGAGAGAGGTAGTACTCACACAGTAGGAGGAAGTAAGTGCGTAGCATCCGAATGGGTCTGGATTATCTCTCTGGGGAGAAAGAGTATATGGCAGTTTGTAGCATCAAATAGTAAATTGTTACAGCATTGAACCAGTATATCACGCGTGAAGTTGTATATACGAGGTACCTAAGGCACTAAGCTTTGTAGAAATTGCTATACTTGTAATTATTATTACCTACAATAGTACCTATGTAAATATTATAGACCTTCAGGTCCAAAACACATGAGCGAATACGTAGAGCAAGTCCGCAATCATACATATATCTACGTGCAAGGTCCGCAAACAAATCCTTATGCCGTCATATAGGTATAGGTAATTACTCAACCTGCAATCCTCCAAACGGATCCCGGAACTCCAAAAGGTCGCGCTGTCCGTAGAACTCACCGGCTACAGTAAGGATCATATTCAAGGTAGCGCGCTCGTTGGCCCTAGCCCGACGGAGCTGTTCCGTCCTCGCTTCCTCTTCTTCTGCGTCGAGGGCGAGGAACGCCTCTTCTTCTAGCGCCGTCATGGGTGGGTCTTCTTCTTCTTTTATTGTTTTTGCCGGAGCGGAGCTGCCGTGGTTGAGCTGTTCGAGCAAACGGGCCTTGGCCCTCTCTATGTCAGCCGTGGGTTCTGTCTGCTGCTGGGGTGCGTCGGATACTTCCCCGTCCTCCTCGCCCTCTCCTCCATCTGACTCGATCTCCATCTCGACATCTGACTGCTCTGCTGCTTCGTCTTTAGGCAATACCTTAGTTTCAACTGTTTTACTTGTCTTACTGCCATTGCTGTCCAAATTGGCTTCACACCCAATTGCGTCGCCGGAAGGAGTAAGTACGGGTATTTGACCGCTAGGTGGTTGACCCGAGCCACGATGGTGAGGTTCGGGACCGTTGACATCGGTGTCAATATCTTCGTAGTCGCAGCACTCGCCTTGGCTCGTCTCATCAACACCCTCAACGACCTCGACTTCACCCTGGCTTTCAGCAGTACTGTCGCCAACATCGTGATGCTCCTTCAGGACCTCCATCTCGGCCAAGCTGACCATGAGCAGAACCGCTCTCTTACCCAGTTCGCGTATCCAGCCGATCTCCTGGTAGTCGAGTTCGCCTTTGTCGGGTAGCCGCGCGAGAAGCGCCCAGATCCACCTGCTAGTGCGTTCGCGGAGCTCCTGGTTCTTGCGCAGGAATTTGCCGCCGAGGATAATGCGCAGCAGGCGGAGGACGCTGTCCTTGCGCATACCAGCGATCTGGGCGGGCAACGGGTCAGTACCCCGGAGCCGGCCAGACCACTTTGCGAACGTATCAGTTCTAGGTCCGAACTCGCCCACGTCAGTTGGGTTCGACCTAGGGAGAGTGTTTGATAGGTGGTCTGGTGGGTCTTTTTGCAGGACCTCGCGCAGGGCTAGGAACTGGTTCGTGAGGGATTGGAAGTACGCCTCGCGGATCTCGTCAGAACTGCTGTTATAGGGCCTGCCTTCTGTCCACTCGGAATCGCTGCCATCATCGTATTCTAGCTTTTGGTCGTCTTGTTCTTCGCCCTCCTCGTCATCGTAATCCTCGTTGTAGTATTTATCCTCATCTTCATCCTCATCCTCGTCCTCGTCCTCGTCTTCGTCCTCAGCCTCGTCGAAATAACCCGGTGGATACGCGATGTACGCTCCATCGTGGTAGTATCCTCTGAAATCGCCTCGGCCATCTTTATATATGCTGCGGTCTATGGGTTCCTCTTCGTCGTCATCCTGCTGCTGATCCTCCGGGCCTTCTGTAGCTTGGTGCAGAGCCTGGGGTGGTTGCGGACCAGCTTTGCTTGCGACCATCACATGCGGGATTGCAGATGCTTGCACTCTATACTCACCATATCAGTATATTAATCACCACCTAAAAAAGAACAATGATTCCGATTTAGCCTTGCGAGTTTGTCTGGAGATGGGAGACGGAAAAATGGGGAGGTAGGAAGTAGGAAGGAGATAGAGATAATCTTACCGCACAGACTTAAGGTACGCGATCGCTTCGGTGTCATCTTCGCAGTCTAGGTCGCTATCTTCGGGCGGCACGGTGGTCGAACATTCGGAGTCGCCGAATACCGATCGCTGGCCATAGGTCGAACTTGAATATATGTTCGCTCGGACGGAATTGGAGAACCGCTCACGACGAAGTTTTCTGGGCAGCTCCTCGCCTTCGTCTGAGGGGGCGCGTTTCCGTGCCATAGAGGCTGGTCGTGTGAGTTTGGGATCCATGCGGCTCTGCGGTTTGGCGAGATGGGACCGGCTAAAAATGAATTCGAATTGCGGGTGTAGGTAATAGGTAATATAATTTGGGAGAAGTCCGGTTGATGGAAATGAGAATTGGAATTGGAATTGGAATCGTTTGTTTTAAAGTCCAACTGTACTTAGGTACCTCATTTAAGGTTCATTGGGTAGAATAGCGGGGCGCGATTTATACGCTCGTCCACTATTTAAGCTTCAAGTCAGGTACGTAGCGAAAACTATAAAGAGACTGTTTTTATACCATTGAAACCTTGGCGTGTAAACTTTTTCTCAATAGTAAAAACAAAAAGGCTGTTTTAATAGGCAAGGTCGAATTTTCAACGTTGAGGTTTTGATGATAGTCTCAAGTAAACTACGACTCGCTAACATAAAACTTAAGTTAAAGAGATGAGTAGCTACCTCATCGTTGTAGCACCTTTCAAGAGCTACTAAATTCTATATTCGCAAGTGCTTTTTACAGTGGTATTAGATCTCGACTGGTTATTGGTTTGTGTGTTAGTCTTGGAAACCCCTAGTTCTATGAATGTAATTTCTAGTTGTTCCTCGTTAAGATGGAGGTAAGATTGGTAAAAGGAATAGTGCCCCCGCGCTTTAAAGCAAAGTCAGGGGTCAATAACCGTCTTAGAAGTTATATCTGAGCATCCGTAGGTTGTTCAATATATCCCGTATGTATATTGGGTCCCTACCTACAGATACTTATACGGCTCACAATCTATCGCCATATCCCAACTTAGGCAGTAGTTTTTAAACATACAATAGTAGCACAGGAGGATATATACTTCTGCCAGGATCATAAAGGTTAGCGTCTCCACGGTCCCATGCACATTCGCAAGTAACTTAGAAGATAATTTCTATGATAAAATACGTTATAAGTTCATCGCACAAGCCATAAAAGTGAAGATTCTAGATTGAGAAGTAAAAGCTAAGGAATTTCCCATATAAAACCCCTGAGTAACCACTTGCGGAATATGTATAGAACGGTGGAGACGCTAACCTTTACGATCCTGGCGGAAGTGTACT
The DNA here is from genome assembly GCA_022478815.1 of Daldinia bambusicola. Classification (NCBI taxonomy): domain Eukaryota; kingdom Fungi; phylum Ascomycota; class Sordariomycetes; order Xylariales; family Hypoxylaceae; genus Daldinia; species Daldinia bambusicola. Next base: position 189,404 of record MU284078.1, read on the forward strand.
TGCTTTATATTAATTAACCAGACACCACCTAGTAATTCAAAGATATAGGATTGCCAGAAATCTCTCCGCTCTTGTAGGATTCCATAGCAGCAGTTGGCCCCCAATGTCGCATTTAGTTACTCTATTAAGCCTTTAATACCCACATCAAGCACAGTTTTAGCTCTCAAATGCCATAAATAAGGTACTTGTATACTAACAGCTTTTCGATGTGTTTCCTCGTACTGGTGAATCGTTTGGCACTGTAGTATCCGCCCCGGGTACTATCCCTTTTCTGATGTCAGGGTGGTAGCTTCATTTTTCTAAGTAGGTATAGGTAGTCTTTGAAAGATTAGCATTGTGGCAAGACTTTAGCGAGAACGCAACTCTAGGTAAACTTAGCACTTCACCGCTCATCCGAATTTCCAGGCTTGGAATGGGTAGAAAGTTTTAAAATAAGATCCGTAAGGAAACTTTGGCCAGTAGTAGACGACATATTCGAGTTGCCAGCGCTAGTAACAAGAGACTTTATCCCCCGAAGGCCAAAACAGGGGTCAGTAACTAGCGCTTCATAGACCAACCTCCCAGGGTAATAATCCAACGTACACTATCAAAAGGTGGTGTTAAATAGCTCTCTCCGTTAAACATGGGTTGTGATTAGATGAAGTATAAAAATTGGCCACTGTAGCCACTTCCCGAATCAGATCTGAGCAAGAACGGATGTTAGCGAGATTTTGCTTCTATGGTTTAGTTTACTGATCCCTGTGTGGGATCTCCGGGGATAAAAGAAAGCTGGGTAAATGGGAAGTTATGGAAAGTAGGTATTCCGTTTCTTTCCGCTTAAGCTAGAAGTCGTCTTACCATAGATCCTAGAAAGTGGGTGCCAAGGGTCCTTCTGCCTATTAGAACGCGCGCCGTGGGGAAATATTGAATCCACCCGGACTGACATGAGCTTAATTCGACTTCGTCGGCTTTCTAATTCTTACGTTCTTGTCTTTCCCGGCGTTTGCAACATGATAAAAATTCCGATTAACTTACACTTGGTCATAATATCGACCTTATATTCATCCTTAACTCACACTTAATTCCAACACACATGGCCGTTAACGAATTCAAAAGTTATCTCTGATTTTTTTTTTGATTTTTTTTTTGGCCGGTCTTCCAATTCGCTACCTAGTCCGTTGAGCGGTTTCGTGGTTGGTTATAATTCAGTAGACCCCTTCAAACCCCATTATCTCCGATTACTTACGGCATAAGGGTAGCTTAGGTCACCATTACATGATCAAAGAAAGCCTCGGAATGACTTTAGAAAGAGCATTGCTTAAGACATAAACGGCACTACCGTCGGCTGTTGTAGCTGATATGGGGTGATTCTCTTGTGAAGCTTTGCTTCAGCTCATTGGCCACCACGTTTCGATTGGCTGCGTTTCACAACACCCCCTGCGATCTTGCGCAGCGTAGGTACGTGGCTGTTGCACCTAGTTCTGAAATCTCTCATCAAGTCTTAGAAGAATGAATGTGTCTCCTTGAAAATGTCGAAAGCTGGACGTATTGGATAAAAGTGATATAGGTCCTTGTGTAGCCACCACATGGGAAAAATTGCGATGTATAACACCAGGTCATATCCATGTACGCATTTGATCGAGGAGTGTTTCACATAATGCTACACGCGTACGTGCATTGCCGACCTGATTGATTAAAACTGTACCCGGTATCCTAAGCCATTAGAATAGAATTTTCGATCGCCCCCCGGCTATTGGCTCGTAGAAAGGCACATAATAATTGCCTTGAGAGTGTATCGCCATCGCAGAAATAGCCGTGGCAATTTATGGCGATAAGCCAGCTTCTTTTACACCACTACCTAGGGAGTTACTGTCAGAGGTGGCGGCTAGGGCGCGATAAGAAGAAAAATCTCTATTGAAAATTTCTGTTTTTAGATTGACCTAGAAAAAGAATCTTTTCTATTCAAACAAATTCTTAATATCAATACATCTATCATCACAAGAACTTTGGAATCTCGTTACCTGCTCCGCTACACCAGCTCTAACGAGCAAAACATTGCATATACGACAAGAAAGCTCTTCCGTCCTTTCATAAGCCTCCCCTCTGCCCAAGTGATCTGTACACGGGACTGTACTTAAAAAAACACCCACGGCCCATCGCCATTGATAAAAGATGCTATTTTATTCTCCCGGTATAGATTTTCTTTGGAGGGCGTCCTCTCTTGGTCCCGTCTCGTTTCTTCGTCTTCTTGGGGGGTCTGACTAGCCGGGTTCCTTTCCACAGTTAGTTGGTGTCATTCCTGGAGTCTTCTTAGACTTACCCATCAGCAGACCCTTGGTCGGCTTCGGTAGACGAATGCCACCGGGATGGAGGACTCTTAGAGCCTATGGGATCGGAAGGGTTTCTTGTATAATTATTATATTGGCCTAATAACTGGCTGGATCTGGTATCTGTTCCCGCCGCGTCACCATAATTATTCGCGACGCCCTGCACCTGCGACGAATATGTTGTAGTTGCGCCATGAACTCTTGCGCTTGGATTGTCGCTTTGCGCATAGGGCAACCGTTGGCTGCGCGAACTCGCGCTATCCATGGGGGCCAAGTCTGGATATGATCCCCCCAAGAAAATATCTCTTGGATATGGTCCAGATGAAATACTACTGCTATTCGTCATGACGCTTGTACTGGCTATTTGGTATAACGATACACCTGGACTGGAATGGGCGTCGGAGGACCCCCTCGATGAGCAGGGGTTAAAGTTCGATTGGCACTTCGCGGTATCGTCGTCGTTGCTCTTGCGGAGGGGGGCGGATGGATAGTCAGACAAAGCAGTCGGATGGTCATCAGAAGAGTTCAGGACGGTGTCCCTAAGGCCAGTTCGGGTTGAACCAAACGTTTCACCCCTGGCTGTGTCGACGCCAGCATGAGTACTTGTGGAGCTTCTATTGTACAGGCACATGTACGAATAATTAGGATCGATTTCATGGCTTAAATAATGACCAGAACTGTTATTTGAAGCACCATGGCCAGCATTAAGCTCTGGGTCAGCACGAAGGTTCAGGTGGCGGGGTTCAGCGCTGCTGTAAGGCTTGCCGGAAGTTGACTGACTTTGTTCCCTCGGCATATTTATTCGACTTCTTTTCATTTTCACTAGCAGCCGAACTATTAGGAGTATGGCCTTCGTTCGCGCAAAAAGGAAATCCTGGAGTGGGCTTTGGGGGTTTTTATGGACGAAAAAGGCTCGGAGCTCGAAGGATCGACGATTAGGTTCTCACGCCTTTCGCAAACCAAAAAAAAAAGTGCCTTACCGGGAAAGCAAGAGCTTCGCCCAATAACTTTTCCGAATGGCCGTAAGCAAAATCGCCTACAGTGGGCCGCGGGCGAGGCAGTATTAGAGGGGGTAAAACGCTTACCACGAAAGAGAAATCAGAACAAGAATCAGGAGCGCTGCCGCTAATGCCAGGGGGCATATCCGAAGACCACATCCTCCACATCCTTTACACATGAATAGGGCATACTGCGGCATGCCCCTTATAAGTGGAGTCTATCCTATAAGATAGGTACCATATTTCGGCGGCATCGCCGAGATGCTGTTTGACTACCATGAATTTAAAGGCCGTCATTAAGACAGAGAGGTGTATACTGCCTAAAATTAGGCCAGAGCTCATCTCTTGATGGAATGTACGAAGAGAGGGGGTATTGGACCCCTTATTTCTGAACTGAAAAGCCTTGAGTTCAGCCCACTGCTGAATAGGAGACTAGGCATCCATATTTGGAAGAGATGCGTCTGACTCAACTAAAGGCGTATGGCCTTTTCAACACTCGTTTGAATCACCGATGCCTTACAGATCGTGGCTCCGCAATTTCTCCGATTGGAACTTGTTACCGGTGATCTACCAACTTGCAGAAGCGACACTGTTCAAGAGCAGGCTGCTTCGTGCAACCCCTAATCTCTAGTCGCGGCTTTAGGAGATAGCCTATACCGCATATCCGAAGTATAGTTATTTTTAATGCGACGAGAGGGTTGTATACCCGATACTGACATATGCGCAAAGTGTTCTATAGGAAAGAAGTATACATACTATTCAATTCCCGAGTTTAACTGCAAGAAACACCTCGTATTCTACTCTCTTCGGCATTCGATATAACACTTGCACAGCTCGGGAAATCGTCTTCAGCTTCCACTTTCCTGCTCAGACCTTGCCCCATACCCCCCTTTCCCCTACCGAGGAACACAATCGCAAGATCTCCTGCTTCAATCAGATATACTTGCTTTATGCATAGTAAGCCGTTCGTGCTCTTCGTCAAATTGATGCAGAGTGATTCCTAAATCTCAGCTATTGGGTCGAATACGGAACTCTAAATACGCCGACAATTATGTTGCATAGCGTGCTCCCGAAAGATAGATGTGTTACTTGCAGTTACTTCAGTTATTTCATTAGGGAATTGCGCGGGAGACAGGTACCATACCTATGATAGGTACTCAGCCCAGCCAATCGTTTTCACCTACTACACCTAGTATTCCCACGACGCTGTTAAAGGACCAAGTACCATATTTAAACAGAATAGCCGTGATAAGCATTGGTTTTTGATCTACTTCAAAGTGAAATTCGGCGTGAATGCTATCGAGTGAGCTGATGGTTAAAATTCTAGCTCACTGCATTTAGTAGATCTTGGTAGTTTAATATAGGAGACCCGGTGAGACACTGCACAATTATGTCTGTACCCAGGGTAAACGACCCGATCATTGGTTAGAGGAGTCTAACTTTGGTTGGGGAAACATGCCGTCAAGGTGATACATGGGACCCCCTTTCTACTTCTTGGGGGCATTGGTTCGAGCGATGGCCTTTGTCCATATCACTTTAAAGCTCATCCCACCAACACCCCTATCGCGGGCATCTCGCCTTACCCTGAGTGACTGATACCAAGTCCTGTTTGGTCAGTCTATAGCTACTACATGTCAGAAGGAAGAGCATTCAGCCTTCAGTAACCGGACCGGTCTAGCCGAGGTTTTACGTCACCACTCTACTTTGTATTCGGAGAAGCCGCTATCTCTAGGTAGCAATCCAATCGCCACCTGAGGTTGTATTTTTTGTGTCCGGTGGCTTCTAGAATTTCGGCCTATTAATGAAGGGTGTCACAGTACGGTCATTAATGCGCTCAAAATACCTAGAGCCTGACCCGTGGTATCAGGGATTGCAATAACAACGAATTAGGAGGCAGGCCGTTTTTCATGTACATTATCTGTCATTCTAGAAAACAATAACTCTGCAGAGGCTATTTCGTTGCTGTATAAAGCCCTGTCTACACAGCCCTCTTGGAGAATCTGACTTGCTAGACAGCCTAGCTGAGGCACCTACCCTACCCATCAATATTTATCGCGATATGGTACTAAAATAGGAGTTCTGTTTGAAGTTTCCCACGCTAGGTATGTAATGACAGCCGACCATATATGGAACCATTATATTTGGTGTGACTATTCTAAAGAATACTACCTAGCAAACACTTCAAGGTGTATATCCATAAGCAGTATCCCCATATACAATATTGAGACCAACACTAACTATAAGCTGGTCAACAACATAATTAGCGCATGTCTAATACCTTAGATACCTGCGTCTACATCTCCGCGAGCGCGCTAGGGAATAAGATCGTGAACCGGCTTTATGCTATATAAAAAAATGTTGGGAATTCCTAAAGCCTTGAGTCGGCGAACCGGGTAATAGTATATGGGATAGTGACACTATAATATCAAGCCTATTCAGTAAGAAGCAAGGTCGTCGCAATTGAGCTTCATTGGTGATGTCAATGTCTTAAAAAGTAGGAGGACCTACTATGATGGGGAATGGATTTAGGTCGGGTAATATTGATTAAGTTACTGGTTTACATGGCCTTGTAGCTGTTCAGGCAGGTAACTCTAGTACTACTTACTGGGTAGTAATATCGCCGACTTGGCTTTTGTTAACCGCGGCGATTAAAACGATAAGCATGGCATCTTGGTCTCATACGTATCAAGTTACATCAACTCATGGCAATGTGAACAATGTTCTGCTTGCTGAATCATGTAGCCGTATTTGTAAGGTAAGCAGCGCTTCGTGAGATTCGGGGGGCTTATGAGCTGGATGGAGATCACTCCCTTTCTAAGTGGTCAATGCATACTCTAAATAGAAATAAGTAGTAGGTAATTGAGCTTGCCATGCGGGTGAAACCGGTGAATATTGACGGGAGGGTCTAAATAATAGCTGTACTGAATTGTAATGTGTTAGGTACCTGAGGTATAATGTGACCGTTATCACTTCATAGGTATTGGTAAAACCCTAGTTATTAATAGAACCAAGTTTTTAATAAAATAGAGTATCGCCTGAAATTTCCGTCTAGGAAAACTTAGGGCACCGGATGTGGCTGAGAATATCCAACCTCCCACCCCTTAACCTACCTCTCTCAGCTTAAGCATGTCAAGCGAAGACAGTTGAGGTAGTAGGTACCTAAGCAACTTCAAGTTACTTACTAGTTGCCACACAACGTTTGCCCTCAATGGTTATACAATAAAATCGTGGAAGGCGGATTTTATTCCGGATTTTTCAACCCTCATCCCTTCGCACATCGTCGTTATCGTTATTGTTTTTTTTTTCTGAGCCTTGAATAATGCATCCTAAAGCTTTATATGCTCGGTTGATAGTTACGCGCTTGTAGACCGATCTTCCTCATTTGTTACAAGTGACAAGTCACCGTTACTTGGCTAGCATGGGCCCCTTGCCATCCTTTGCTCTCAGCATTATATACATTCTGACGTGATTCCGCATCAAAAGATCTTCAGATCAGTCCACTAACCTCATCCGAACTATTTACCATATGCAAGTACATGCAATCAAATATTCAAGCGGGGTTCCACGATCACATTAACTCTATTCTTATACTTAGGGTCCTGTCTATATAGTTCAATTAAACCTAATTTAAATAGATCGCATCATCCTGCCAGAATTCCCACGAACTTAGATGCGAGGTAAGGCACCTATGTTAATGTGGCCAGAGGCTTTGCTTTTTTTTTCGTCCGCTAAACTCGGGTATGAAAGGAGAGATTCCCCGGTTGGGTGGCGTTAAGCCACTTCTGCATTAGGGTTTCAGTCACTGATACGGTGAGCTAGGCATTGTGTATCCTATCAAACTTCCCCACGGCTTCTATCAAGGGGTTATACCTTGGATAGCTATACGCTTAAACTTCATGATCTATATTTATTAGGTTACTATAAACCTGCACACTACTTTCCGCAAATAATGAGTTACGATCGGCTGACAATCAGTAGCCCCGGGAACGATTCCCGAGAGACCCCAAGAGAGGTCCGCATTTAAGTGGCTACCTAACCCAAAGTATCACAACACTCAGTTACCATTGCGGAGAGCTTAGACGCCCCCCGCAAGTGACATATCGTAGATCCAATTGTGTAACCCTAGGGGCAGATGACATGTTAGGTAGTAAAGCGATTTCTACCAATTCTCCTCAGTCCATGTATGATCACATAGAGCAAGATTCACCATTGGACTGCACATGCTCTAGAGACGCGATCTCCCGCAGTTATTCAATACTATTCTATCAAATTTCCTTGTTATCGCTAGATCGCGGATAAGACACTCAACTAGATATCTCACCACTGCAAGCCACTAGAAAGTCTCACAACGCCCCGACGCCTTTTGAGGTACTATCTCGCCATACATCAACACTAAAGGGGCAAAGATAATTTGCAATGTAAGCCTTTACCCATCACCTGCCATAGTTAGTTCACCGTTCCGATTATGTATTTATCAAGCAATATTCTTTTCAGCATCATTGGTCATGGGCTGGCCACTAAACTGATATGTCTACCTAGGTAAGTACCTAGCTCAAAAGAAACACGGGCCAGAAGATATTTTAAACAGACACTCCCGCTAAATATATTGTCCATGTGCCCCTAGTGGGAATTCGCGGTTAGCAGAAGGAGATTCTCATATGAATTTAGGAGTCCGCGGCTCAGGCGTTTGTATTTATTGAAAGGAGCGGTGGGATAATACAGTATCCGTCGACTTCAAAGCCGTCAGTGTATGTATACTAAAAAGGCTACCTCTTACTACAACATGTGGCGGCTACAGGTCAGATGGCTTAAAAAACAAAGATACTGTGACGGGTTCAGCACTCCAAACAGAACTTGGTTCGAGTGCATGCACCACGAGTTGGAAGAAGCCACTAATTTAAGTGCTTTTTTACTCTTCTAGGTAGTTGCGATAGCTAACCTTTAATGAGAAGCTAAATAATATTATTCTCTTTACGTCTTTGAAGCCCTAGGTACGTACCTACAGACGTGATGAAACATAAACGTTTTAACTACTATGTCCCCCCTGTTCCATTACTACTGGAGTTCGAAGGTCATAATAGTAATGGAACAAATTTTCATTGTATCTGTCATACATCTAAAACTAGAAGTCGCGATGATAGGTAGGTAGATGGAGTAGATCCTTTGTACTTCCCTACCCATGACTTCACCATACGGAGAGTGCCTATAGTGACAAGGGTTGGTAGAAAAGTAGTTGCTGACATGAGGAAAGTATAGTAAACGACGGAAGGTCCCTCATATACCTATCTCATTTACATGACACGTGGTCCACTAGGTGCCTAAGTCACAAGTTTAAATCACCCTGGGGTTGTACGTGCAGTAAAGCTGAGTGCTAGTTTATGATATGAGAGATAGAGGGCTTACTTTATATCTATTCTAAGATCTTATATATTGACAAGGAATAGGCGGTACATCCCCACTACTATGAGAAGCAATGCCAAAGACGAACTTAGCAGGCTGAAGTTCAGTTAACAATACCTTATTGAAGCGTATACAATTCTACCTCAGCACATACAATGCCTACGTTAGAATAATGTGTATTTCGGAACTCTGTGGATAGTGCACCTGCTATATCCGTCTACGAAAATGTCTAGAAAGAAAATAGTAGAAAATACATCTATCTAGCCTTCAAATATAACTTGCTTGTTACGCTGTGTGGAACCCCTGAAAGCTCTCTACGATGACTAATCAACCGAGCGTCAACTTAGCTAGACCAGCCCCTTTTCCCATCAACCCCCTATATTCTCACCGGGTCTCGGTACATAGTATCTAATGCCTGTGCGGTTTGATTTGAATAGGTTTATTTTACTCCTAGAATGCTGGTTTACCTAAGCGCCTGAGAAATGTCTCAACTATGACAGTGGTCTAGTTATTTGGCCTTTCTATATGCAGATATACCGCCTTACATTTTGGCCCAGTCCGACTTCGCCATGGCATTTTTAATATTAGGTACTTTACTATAAACTAACATTAATTTATGCTTACCTACCTACCTATGTTAGGTAAGGCGCAAGGAAGCTTAATTGTGCCTTTGTAGGCAGGTACCCGGACAAGGAAGGTGACAGGACAGACCACTGAGCCACAAGTGTATTTCTTGATAGCACAATTGTCTATCTGACCTATGAGTGGTATTACCACTCACAGAAGGTTGGTATCCATTTAATCCCCCCCTCCCCCCTTAATCAATATGCCAACGAACATTTCGTAGTTTCTCCCAACGTCGAGAGGCGTTGATGGCATTACGCTAAGTAGTGCATAGCTTCTGTCAAGTAGGGGAGGCAGGTAAGCGGAAATAGATTACGCCAGCTACACAGTTATTGTTTCTAGTATATGCACGACATCTATTGAGGATCGTTTCGGACACCTGGGATAAATAAAATCCAGTACGCTGGTATGTCCAGAATGGATACTAGGCGGTCTTGGAAGGCCTAGATGCTTTATTCTTTTCTTCCTTCGTGTCTCTCTCTCTCTCTCTTTTTTTTTTTTTTTTTTTTTTCTCAAGTTGTTTCAAGACTTTTTAAACGTAACATTGAGAAGAGGGGTTCGAAGTGGTGGTTTGATGAATACGACTGGATAACGTGTTGTCGAAACGCTACTGTTGGATCGTAATACTATAGGAATCAGTCGGGAGTGGCAAAATGTGCCTCTACGACAGCTGTCAGGATTCTGGATGAGACGCCTATAACAAGAGACACGTTAGGTATGTATAGTCAGAAGCTCGGGTTAGAGCTCCCTGCGGAACGATGAAGCTATTTCATGCTTTCTTGTTTTTCCAGGTTACAGTGGTGGCGCTATGGAATGCTATGCGGCGATTTGGCAACGTAGCCGCTATGTGCTCATCGATTTTATCGTCGCCGCCGAGCCCTTCAGCCACACAGATCGAGCCCATTTAGTTGTGACGTTCATTACTAGTCGGGTACGTCGCTCTTTCAAATCCTTAACGGTATCAACGTTTCGGGTAACGCAATTGCATGGAGTCGTTCGTAGCACAATATACTATTTGCTTCGGCATAATCTCCTAGGTCTGAGGCTATTCCTGAGTTCCAGTCCAACTTTGACCCGTGTTTATTAGCAACAAGGCCACGTTGATATTCTTGTCATGGATTAAAGGTTTATTTAAAACAAAAACTTCGGTGCTAGGGTTTCTCGATGCATTAAGGTCTTGGGTAACTGTCGATTCTCCGCGATTGGAAGTCGGAAGCAACTCGGTCGTGTAGACTCGTCGGCGTTGCGCATGTTCTAGCGGGTAAGTAGATGGTTATGCCCTAAGTAAACGCTTATCAATAAGTTAATACTTATCATCAACAATAGGTGATGCCTTGGTCGAAATCGTTGATAAACTGTGGAGTACTGATCCCAGCGTGCGCCAAGCGAGATTCTTGACGTGTTTCGATGCTTAGAACAGTAGGATCAGCTTGGGAAGCGTTTATAGGGGTCAGAATCGGAACCCGGTGCGCCTACAGAATCCGATACGTTAGCAGCACAAGATGGAGGATAACGAATGCCACGAAAGAGAGAGTTATATACCGAATAAATTGTTGCTACATTTAGGCATACGGAAGTTGGCTTCAGTGTCGTATCCGTCTACCAGTAGGTGCATTTCAGCTAGATTCCCAGAAGGGGGTGCTGAGAATTTAGGGGAGTCAACTGGTAACGAGTAAGATGGGAGACAAAGTTAGGTACCTACCAGGAGATCTAGGCTTCTTAACCATTAGGCCGGCGCTTTTATCGACAAGGCTGGGCTACTCTGAAAATTTTCGTTTCCCTGTTGGGTCAGATCACACGTGTCTCTACATAAATATGTCTTGTCCCTTCCGAACAGAGTTCAAGCTGACTAGTTCGTTAGATTACCCGAAGTCCACGACGAACATAAATAAACACCCCTAGTACATATATGACAGACTTATTGATGATACACGCAGGTCGATAGTCATGTGCCTGCCTGACAACAAATTTGTAGGTAACCGCCAATTAGGTCGGATACGTACTAGGTACTCTGATCTACCAGTTCGAAGAACGTTCTAGTGCAATAGAACAATCAGACGTGGGAGATACAATCACGATGGGGGTAGTTGTAGCTACATAGTTGTCTGGTAGAAGTGTTTGAAACTAATTTCAGCTGTAACCGTACAAGGCGCTCTACGCACGAACCTGATTTTGTTTCCTGAATGGGCTATGAGGTGAAAGACCTTTCGACAACATTGTAGACCACGTCCCTGACACCGCTTGGTGTGTTATCATTGAGCATGTGTCGGTCCAATCAAGGCCTTGTACCTACCTTGGTAGGAGTCTAGGTGGAGTGGGCCCTTCATGGCTACGCACCCGTGTAGAATGAACTTGAAGTTAGGCGTCCGATCCTTATACCGAGAGTTTGGTTCAGCACGAACAGGAGTTCCCAACGCCTGATGCATGTACCTTCTACAGTATCCCCACGGTGCAAGTTGTATCTTATACAAGGCTAAGTCTTCGCAGCCTTTATGGGGGAGCTTTTTCTTTATATCTTTCGAACGACAAGACGAAACTTTACGATTATTTTCAGATTCTGTATCAGTTGGTCTTCTTTCTAACATCTTACGAAACTAGTGCAGTAGCACATCCTATTCTGATGTAAAGGCGAGTGACATAGGTCTCACCGTTAGCCTTCCGAGGAGAGTGTGACCCTTCGCCACGACCGGAATAGGCCTGAAACAGATGACCTTAACCAACACAACATGTAAAGGAATTTTAGGAGCGAATTGAATTCTATAAAAACTCAAGGAGGCTTTACTAGCTTATTATTATTACATAAATGTGGTACTAAGATTCCAAGAACAGGAAGGATGGGTGCCATCCACGGTTCTAACGGTAGCTGATTGCGACTTTGGCATTTGTTGAGGCTTAAAATGATGGCGTGATAGCTACGAAAGGCTCTCGCCGGTTTCACAAAGTTCCAAGGAGAATTATGTCTAGTCTAGACAGGGGAAGGACCCGTCGACTCGAATTCGCTCATCTGCAGGACGCCACTGCCATGAGGTTGATAATGGGTGAAGAATGCTCCCTGTAGGTATTATGTGTTACTATGTGCACCTAAGATAACCGGGACCTTGACAAGCTGTCTTGCATAATATTGACTGCTAGTATGATATTATGTACTCTGTTATGCGCTGGGATGATCAATTACACCATCGAATACTTCCGACCTGTGCATCGTAGATCTAGATCAGTTTCGGTCCGTATCGGGAGAGAATGAGAGCGGAATGAGGCTCTTACCAGGCATGTTAAACATGAATGTAACCTAGAAAAGATAGCTGCTTCATTTATGATGAGGTTTCCCTTACTGGACGGTTTGGGCGAATAATTGAACAGATAGAGGCGCATCTGCAACAAAGACGATATGGTTCGTGATACGGACAGACAGGGAAGTGTTGGCAGTGAGTCTTAATCTAAAGGAACTGTTTTCCGGTAATTGAGCTGCCAATGGGCTTGCACGATTCCGCTTTTTAGCGCTCTGGTCTGCAGCTAATCCCCGGATTGTACGCCGGAAAACCCATAAACTTCCACCCGTTATTAGCGCTGATGCACGCACTAATCATTCGCCGGAGCTAGTCTCCACATCTGTACAGCACCAGCAATCGCAGATCCCGGGTTAATACATAGTACCCTCCTTGCACATCCCCAAAGAGCCGCATCGGTACTGGTTTGAAGGAGGAAGGAGCAACTACTGTAACACGGCGACCCGATATGTTTAGTTTCTACCTTCCGTCCGTTACATAGTCCGCTTTCATTCATAGAGAAGCGACTGCTTTCACGAAGTAAAAACAAGCCGATCACCCAGCTTCATATTTGATATATCACCAAGTTCAATATTAAGATTAAGAGCCTACCCGGGGTCGAGACAATACTAAATAGAGAGTAATATTTATTTAAGTTTATCGGTGCTCCCGAATTAAACTTATATGCCTTATTTAATTTCCTATTAAACTACTATGTTTACCGGCTAATCGCTAAGACTTGTTCGGGAAGGTAAAAAATCTACCTAGCATTCCTCGACTACTAATTCTACTCTCGACTCGAAAGATACTTGAGGAAACTGTTTCCTCGTATTCATGGTGTAGTGCTATAAATACTCTATGAGGTCTTAATTAAGCGAGCCACCATTAACGGATTGAGGGAGTTGGGTTCCTCTTTGAGTGGGTCCGGACGACTGAAGAGGAGGTAAACATTAACTATTAGATGCCACACAGTCTATACCGAACCTGGTCACAAAAGAAAGATACGACTATTTATAAGATCACGTATAGTTCTCTTGGATCACGGTTTATTGTCCATGAATTACTAATCTAGAAGTATAATTTATCTTGTCTTGTCTTAGACACATGCCTTCATATGCGATAGCACATAACTAGGTATATCCGCATCTATACATCTATAGGGCGACTATATATGAATTTTTCTATCTTGTCAGAATAACTCTCGCGATAACGCCTTGCTTCTTCGAAGTACCTCGCCGACGATAGCAATTGCTACCTACTGAAAAGGTATCATAAGTTGACCCATCAACTTGGTGCGTCAACTTGACGGTATCCCAACATACTTCGACCCACAAAAAGAAACAGGAAGAATATAAAGCTGAACCATTATGCCTGCCTATATATACCCTTAAAAGCTTGTTAAATTCGACCAAAGTTAACTCCTACCACGCGCTCAGTCATGGCCAGTATAGAGTCGTGAGTCAGACTTTATAGGACCAAGGCAAGTCCCTATCCTTTCACGATTCAATTTGACCGATATAGCCTCCCCTATGCAAATCACGGTACGCTAGGAGTATCCTATAGCCAAGGCGTAAATTGAGAAACCAACAAAAATGACTTGCTTGCTGTTACCTTCGTCTAGGAGGCCAGTTGCTCCCAGTGCTAGGAGTAGAGCAAAGCTTCTAGGGAACAAAAGGAAACTTATACTCTTACTAACACAAGCATAGTCGTATAATGGTGTGACATGTATCGGTATCATCATCATTATAGGCGCTCAACATGTTTACTGAGGGTTAGCCCAATCTATACCATTGACGACATGCTTTCTAAACTTATCCACCGTTGTATACCTGGGACGTTCCTCACATCGGTTGAAGCGGACTATGTCCCTCTTTTCGTTACTTTAGTCGCTTATAATCAGTAGAAGGGTATAGTATGGGTCAGTTATAAGCTCTATAGCAGACAAACATGTCGCCTAAGCCGTCGCCCTTCAAGCGACATCATACGTCCGACACCTCAAACGCATAGACTATCAATAAGTCGTACAACATATATCTATACTTACACGGGTACAATAATGAAGGAATTATGTTATGTCAAGCTTTGCGACGGGAAAATTTGTATACCTGTTGGGTATGGTACGTCTATTAGCTGAGCTAAGGTCCGGAATAGGGGTAAGGGCGGAAGTACCCAACTTCCCAAACCGACATCATAACATTATAACCAAAACATGCATCGATAAACTGAGATGGATAAAAATACTGACAGCGTCCAAGTAGCATCACACATTGTTATGATTGAAGAATTAAATTTCGTCGCTCGACTTTTGTCATGATCTCGCCTGGTGCTATACATAATCGTCATGCTGCGAAGCCTCTAAGCAATTCTCCTTATAATTATATGAAACAATCTTATACAATTAACTTCGAAGTCTTCAAATGTAATTATAATCCTCTGTCGATTTATGTTTAGTTCATAGCTTTTCGATTCCTGTCTCCAATATCATCGTGCCTCATTTCGTACTACACGCATGACTTATATATTAGGCCGCCGACAATACTACACAATTGCGAAAACAAACAACTCGATAGAAAAATTTTCTAATTATTCAATACGTATTCTATTTGCTATCAATCGAAATGACTCAGTAGTCCTATCTCTATATTCGGTTTTCGCGTTAATAAATCCGAGAGGACATCATTCTCGTGAAGACCCCCTCATGATCACACAACCCCTCCATTCAGAACTAATTGCCCCTCGAATCCTCGCATGATCCCCAGCGCAAAGCCTCAATACATACGCGTATGTACGCATCCGCGTTATTCGTTGTCTCAGCTATGCGCCCGGAAATAGAAATCATGGGAGAAAGAAGGTGGGGAGTATCCAAGGTGTCAGATAGTCCTTTCCCACCACCATAACGAACGTACTGTACCTAGGACCTAGGTATGTAGGAGGTACCTATCTACTGGTTTCTCCTCCTTCTCCTTTTCTGCCTTTGTTATTCAAAATCTCGCTTCTTGTAAGGCAACCATGTATATGCCCCCATCCCCCATCCCTCATTTCTGCAAATCCACCTCAGAAGAGTATTATAGAGCGAGTTCTGCGTTCCACAGCCGTGCCGGCGGTGGTGCTGCGTTCGACAATGTCTAACGTACCGTGCCGAGAGCTCCTCCTTCCCTCGAAAACAACAACGTGTCGGTCGTATACAGCTGTGCAACCTGGTAATTCTTTTAATGGTTGGACATCATCATCACCATCATGAACATCATTCATGTAGGTCAAGAGTTAAAATTTTCTTTTCGAGATCAATCTCGCGTCATCTCGAAAACCGACCGCCTCTCCCTGGTTATCGTTCAGGAGTAATGAGACTCCTTTGAGGTATGTAAGTAAGCGGATTGTGGCACGACCGTAAATCCTTCAAGTGCCTACCTTATGTTGAATTACCAGCAGGGTAGGCACACCGCATTGATTCCACTTACCTAAATCATAATGAACCCTGGCGTCATGGCCAAACTGCTGACTGGAGGCATTGCCATTGAGAGTTGGATGGGACTTTTTGGCTGTGTCGCTTGTAAGTGGTTAGGATAATTCAATTGACAAGGCAAGGCCAGGCCCAGCGCCATTGAAGCCTTCTCGATTGAAGCCTTCCCTACAAAGCCTCGCACCAAGCTCGACGTTGAACTTGACACCCCCAAATAGAGTAGATTAGAAGGCAAGAAGTTTGCCTATCCACTAGATAATCTTCGGCCCCCATGAACTTTGCCTATAACCTAGGCCTTTGCATCTATATTCACCGAAAACCATGATGTAAATTATCACCTCCTTTTTTCGTCTTGACACATCATGCACTATAACGTTACCAAAGACGTGCAATTCGATCATCTTAGATACCTCCCCACCCCCCTCCTCTCCCTTCTAACACTCAGCCAGCCTCTTTATTCACCTGAGCCGCTTCTGAACCGGGCCCGCGGGGGGGGGGGGGGGGGGGGGGGGCGGGGGGGCCGGGGCGGGGCGGGGGGGGGGGCCTGGGGGGGGGGGGCGGGAGA